>VZSC01009874.1:81626-113330 GCA_013398225.1 Steatornis caripensis
TTTGGGAAGGGAGGGAGTTAACAAAAAGCGTCTGTCATTTGTTTAATAGCCAGCCCAGCTTTAAACAGTAACAACTTTTCATCCAATGTTGTGGCTTATGGGTCACAAAATATTTTTTTCTTTCTGGGGTGAAAGCAACCTGTTCTAAGTAAGAGAAGATCTGGCTAGGAGTATGTCTCACGATAGACACCGACTCTTCTCCCTGCTCTGTGATAATTGAGATCTTGTTTGCCTTCCTTTTCTTCCTGTGACTGCCTTCAGTCTCCTGAACTACTGAGTTTCCATTTCTTTGGACCTTTACCCTTTGCCTTTTTATTAGTTTCCTTCACTTTAGCTGAAGTACTGTAGTAATATAATCTTCTGCTTCATGTCAGTTACTTTTCATAACTATCCTTTCTTCTCTTTCTTCTCCCGTTATTCCAGATTTGCCATGAACAGGGTCTGGAGACACCTGCAACTGGTCTTTACAAGTGGGACCCTGGAGCAGCTGGAATGTTGATATCCACTTTGGCTAATGGTTATTCTCTTGCAGCTTGTGCCAGCTTTGGCCAGTATCTCAATTTACCACTGAAAAGCTGGCTGGTAACTGAGCTGCTATGAGTGGCACTGAAAAAACTGCATGTATAGCTATGGTTTCAAATCTGTTAGGATTTTCATATAATTAAAAAACGTGGAGAGGACAGAAAGGTCTATTAGATGACTTATGCAAATCTCATCTGTGCTTAAGGCTTGTAGACCTTCCAGAAATGCCACTAGTCAGTGCAAATAACATATTCTGACCTTCTCCACAGTACAGAGCAATATATTTCTCTTGTTTACTCTATACTGAGCATAATACTTATGTTTGGCTACACTATTGAGAGACATCTGATATGGTTTTTGAAGACATAAAGAGATAAAGAATTATCACTCCCCCAGTAGTGTGCTTCAGTGGTTAATGAGTGCTAATAGCTGCTCCAATGATTTGAGCTTGATTCAGCTTTCATCCGGTGGCTTTTGTGATACTTTCACCTGCTAGATTGAAGAGATTGCTGTTATTTATTTCTTTTCTTTATTTAGATTTTTTTTTCACTGTATGTATGTATGTATACAGATGACAGGTCTTTCTGATCTGAAAAATATAGCCAAACCAAAAGTCTCATTAATTCCTTTTGCCAGGACATCACAACGAAAGCTCATTTTCAGTTGCCTGTCCAGCATGAATTATTTCCAGTCACTGACTTCCAGAATGCATATAATCTGGGATATTATTTTAATGGACAAAGAAAAAATTTAATTATAATCGTGGATACATAAAATCTTTTCAGTTTCTAAAGATCAGTAGAATTTTGTAGTAATGACAAAAATGATAAGTAATGAAAAAAACCACGCTTTTGAATGCAGGTATGCAGTGTATTTGCAATGATCTGAAGTCAAAGGGAAAAAGGGTATGATCTACAGTGCAGATTAAAGCTATTATTATTCTGCTGTTTTTCCAAAGTTCTGCTGATATTCCAAACTATTTTTTAATTGCTTATATATTTTCAATGTATACAGAAATACATATACAAAAATGAATAAAACTACATTTGAAAAAAAGTCTACCAGACCTGAGAGGCTAAAATGACTCATTTGCAACCATTTAATGCGTTACATGTGATTTTAGGCTAACTCTACGGGTAGTTCAGAATGTATTACTTACAGTTCTTTGGTATGGAGAGTGCTATGAAGCTACTTACAGAGCTAACAGTGAAGTCAGTTTACAGTGTATCCTTTAACTAAGACCTATAGTGCCTTCTACGCACTCCAAAAATTTGCAATTAACACTGACATCATTGAAAATACAGAGTTTTATCTGACCAAAATCATCTTGGAATAAATGAAGAAAAAAAGCCCTAGAAGTCTCAGACTAGGTAGTGGAAATTAGGTGATACATCCCCATTTGGAAATGGAAAAACGTAATTTCCTCACTAGTGCATTATGTAGATGAACTGTCATTGTCATTTACTGTTGTGATTAAAATAGTGTTTGGTAAATAGAAAAAGGCTACATGTTTAACAGTCTTAATAAAACAAGACCTCTATTAATTCTTCATTCAGATACTACTAACCAGCTAGTTGTCCAAAAGCAAAGAACTTCATATGAGTTCATGGGCTTTATTTTTAACAAATTCCACAGGGACCCAGTACCATATTTATGAAAGCTTAATTTCACAACCATGATCTTGTAATATAGATTTAAAATAGTAATGGTATCAGTTTTATTTAAAGGCAATTGCTATTTTGATAAGGCTATGTAAATTGGTTTTTACATCAATTAATTAATACATTTTTTTTGTTTATGGATACTAGTCAGAGCCTACTGTTTTCATCTGTGTAGCTGTATTTTTATCAGCTTAGTCAAATAGATTCAATAATATCATCAATAGAAGATAACAAAAGCTGTGGTCAGCTTGCCAAGCAGTACTCGGCTCAAGTGGACTACAGGCATAAGCAAAACCTTTTTGAAGAAAGCAGCTAAGTTAAAGCAAAAGCATAACTATATTTTTTCAATTCAATTCTACTGCCAAAAGCAACAATAAAATTAACTGTAAATTTATAAATATATATGCCTTTTACAAAGGGTTATTAAATGATTAATATTTAAATTACTTTTAGATTGTAATAGTGCTTACTTCTAAGTAGCTTAGAACACTATACATTAAAACAGCCTTATTACAGGTCTATTACAGATCTTTGAAGATCAGCCTGTAAAGATCTTTAACTCATTCCACTGATAGTCTTTGAGTAATCCAATGCAAATTATTTGTTGAAAATCAAAGATATGCCAGAACTTTGTTGGTTCATTTAGAGAATGCTTTCTTGTAGCTACAGCTCATATGGCCAGCTTTTGAATACCTACATGACATGTCTGTCATCAATCAATCAATCAACCAAATTTCAGTTTAAGTAATTAGGTAGGGCTCAAGATGCGGCCTCTGAAACAAGAAGAAGATTCCTTAACAGCTCAGCCCATGTTATGCACTTATAGCTAGTATTAATAATTTAGCAACTATTTATAAATTATGTATAAGTATCCTCTTACTACAGAATGTAATCTTTATGGATATCGTGAATTTCACATATATTTTTGAACTCTGCATTGGGCATTTAGCAAAAAGACAAAGTATACAAATAATAAAATGGCTATTGCCTAGCAACATGCTCTGTGAGCACTGGCTGCATGTTCCTGATGAGAGCACCAGGGAACATATTTCATTGCAACCCATGACAGGGTAACCACTGAAAGAGACTGACTGCATGTGTTACCTGCTCCAATGCTGGCAGTGTAGGGATGTCCCTGATCCAGACGTGTTCTGCAAACAGATGCTCTCTGAAAGAGACTGACTGCATGTGTTACCTGCTCCGATGCTGGCAGCGTAGGGATGTCCCTGATCCAGACGTGTTCTGCAAACAGACGCTCTCAAGCAGAACTGCGGGTCAAAAGTGTTTTCCTGTGACCCAGTGCCACAGCCTGGTACTGCACATCACATCTGTGATTTGAGTAGCTGTGATTTCATATGAGGATTTTTCTTTTAATATTTTGCTACGATTGCTTAAATGATGTAAGCAGTACGTATTTTTCTTAGAAGATTTACTAAGATTTTAATTTCAAAATGGTTGTAAACTGAGCCAGTCATGTGCTCTGGCAGGAAAGAACTTTCCCTTGTGCTGCGTTGGCAGGACTGCAGTCAGGAGGTCGAGGGGAGCCATGTTTCTTTTTTGTTGAACACTTTTTAACATCCATCGGGAGTACTGCATATGGTTTGGGGCTCCCCAGTACAAAAAGGACACTAGCAGACTGGAGCATGTTCAGCAAAGGGCTAACAGGATGGTGAGGGGCTGGAGTACACGAAGTACAATGAGAGGCTGAGAGAGCTGGGTCTCTTCAGCCTTAACAGGAGAAGGGTAAAGGGAGAACTTACTGCTGTCTTCCACTGCTTAGTGGTAGACCATAGAGAAGACAGAGCCAAATTGTTGAAGGTAATGCAGTGGTAGGATAAGAGGCAAAACATGCAAGTTACAACCTGTGAAAGTCTTTTAAATATAAGGAAAAGCTATTTTACTATGAGAGTGGTTAGGCAGTAGACACTTTGCTCTGGGAGGTTGTGGAGATTTGATCCTTGGACATACTCAACTTTGGCTGAACAAAGCACTGAACAACCTGATCTGACTGGAGCTGCTTTGAGGAGAAGGTTGGACTGGACAACCTGCACTGATTCTTCTAGAATAAATTATTCTATGATTTCAAAGGAATACAAGTACATTCATGGGCTGTATTAAAAGAAGCATGGCCAGCATGTCAAGGGAGGTGATTCTGCCCCTCTACTCTGCTCTTGTGAGACCCCACCTGGAGTACTGTTCTGGCAGCCCCACCATAAGAAGGCCATGGATCTGCTTGAGTGGGTCCAGAGGAGGGCGCTGAAGATGATCAAGGGGCTGGAGTATCTCCCATAAGAGGACAAGCTGAGGGAGTTGGGGTTGTTAAGCCTGGAGAAGAGAAGGCTCTGGGGAGACCTTATAGCAGCCTTCCAGTAGCTGGAGGGGGCCTACAAGAGAGCTGGAGAGGGACTTCTTACAACAACATGGAGTGGTAGGACGAGAGGTAAGTTTTAAACTGTAAGAGGGTAGATTTATTAGATATCAGGAAGAAATTCTTTACGTTGAGGGTGGTGAGACACTGGATCAAGTTGCCCAGAGAAGCTCTGGACATCTTCTCCCTAGAAGTATTCCAGGCCAAGTTGGATGGGGTTTTGAGCAACCTGGTCTAGTGGAAGATGTCCCTGCTCATGGCAGGGAGGTCTACACACAATGTCCATGTATATGCACAAAAGGAATAAAATAAAAAAAAATTATGACAACCAAATGCCATAGGTAAAACATCTACTTCATTGCTTCATTTCTACTGAAAATAAATAATCTCACAGTTTGTCTAATATTTTATTTAATACTAGCTCAACAGAATACAGAAAATAAGCATCAACATATAGGTTATGAATATTTTGAAAATATGTGGATTTCTGCTTTGAATCTCTGCTACAAAACTGAAAATTAGGGCAGTCTGTAAACTCCATGGCTAATTTAAAGTATTAGAATCTAAACCAAATTCAGCTTAATCGCCTTAAAATGTCAAACAAATAAGTGTATTATGAACATCTGTCACATCATATCTGAGCCAGATGTATTATAACCTTACAGCCACTGAGGAATCCTGTGGAGTTTTTCCTCCGCTGGTTATGATACAATGCTACACAGACTGGATGTCTCAAATGTGTGTATACACATGTGTATATATATGCATATATGAAAATTTACCCTGATAAAGACAAGACTCTTCTAGAAAAGTTCTGAGCTGGAAAAGAAATTGCTTGCATGCTGTCAGTATTTCATTTTGAGCTTGGAGTCATACCCAGGGGACAAGTTATTTGCATGAGACAGAAGTTGTCTACAATTTATCACAAGTTCTGAAATTACATATATTCACGAAACACATCATTCAATAGACATCAGTGAAGCAAAATCAATGAGAGATTTTTCAGTCAGACAGAGTTGGGTCAATTGCTTTTCAGTTATGCTCATGGAAAGGTGGATAAGCAGCCATACAGATTGCCTGCACCTCAGCAGTAAGGCCAAAGTAGAACCCCACCTTGTCCTGTGTAGCAACACATCACGGATCTCACTACCAAGGCTGAAGCAGATTCATGCCAGATTTCAGTTATGCTCTTATCCCTTGACTATTTTGGATGTTGGCATGATCCCTTCCTAAGTCAAGAGTTCAGGAGTTATTATAGGCCAGCACTGAGAGGCTATCCAGTGATAAACAGGCTTCTTACATGTAGTGTTGCAGCTCCTTTTGTAACAACTTCCTAAATTATGGCATGTCTCTATATATGAGATTTGCAAAGGAGACATTGGTAAGGACATTTACACTGCACCTCCAATGTAATAGGTTGTCTAGCAAAATGAGTCCCAGTTATCACATTCAGAGGATGGAAGTGGAGAGTGGGAGTAAAAACTTCTTTTCAGTCTTGGTATTTCATCTTAAAGCGATTTTTCCTGTAATATGCTTTCTGTTAAATATATAAACTGGACAAAGATACAGCAAATTGTTGAATGTAGAGATAAATGTATAACTAGCTCAATCTGTCCTAAAAGGAAATTGCAGATTTTTCCTAATTTTCCACAGAATTGGAAGCCTGTCTATAAGTAGCTATGCAAATCTTTAAAGAACATAAAAGTATTTGAAGCTCAAGAAATACTCAGATGCTTAAATGTCTAAAAAAAAAAAACCTACAGAAACCAATCTGTAAAACAGAAACCAAGTGCAGTAAATGAAGAGTGGCATTTTCTAGACCTTTCACTAGATCTACCATATCTACAATTTGACCTGAAAAAGCGATAATCATTTTTCTTCACTTTCAATTTGGTGAGGGAGTAGCATAAATTGTCATAATGATTTCCAAAACCAACTTCTTCATCTCTGTAATGGGGTAAATATGGCGCATCCCTAGGGAAACAATGCTAGGATTAAGCCGGTCCTCTACAAAATTACTCAGCTGCCTGGCTTTGTTATAGACATCTGCAAAAGAGTACAGCTGGGCTTGGTGAAGGGACTTCAGAATGCTACTAGTCTCCTTGAATTGAATAAACGTTGCTTGAATGAAGATGTGCACACAAATACGTAAAAAATGAGCTCAGTCTCTTCCCTGCTATAATCCCACAGCATGATGATTGCATCACTGGTTATTATGACCTGATGCAGGCAAAAGAGAGGGTGATGATCCTTTAAAACAGTAAAATGAAGACAGGCATCAGTACCAGGCTCAGGACCAATGCTCAGCACCCTGGGCAGCACCTCCAACTTGTCAATGTGCGGGTAAGGCTTTACTGAAGCCGATATACTATTGGGGAAATGTGCTGCATTGTCAAGATTTTTTCCTGTTTAAAACTAAAGGCAGTGGGAACCAGTGGATGGATGTCTGTATAGCTGAAAACATAAAACTAACACTCATGAAATTGGAAAATTGAGTTTCTCTTTAGTAAAAGACAGGCTTGTAGTGGCACAGCAGATTGTGGGAAAAAACAAAATGGTTGTATGAGATATAGACTGTCTCAGGAAGCTAACTTAATCTCAATATGAGCCATAGACATCTGACAAGCCAGCAAAATTGGAAACAGACACGAGCTCTAAAAAATCCACAGCTGGCTTACGTGACATTGCTCCAAAAGCACAAAATGAAAAGCAAGAGGTAACCAGATAAATAAAACGGATGGATTAGGAACTTTCTTTCTTCCTGACAGCATAGGCTTGAGACAAATAAGGTAAAATGGAAAATAAAATTCTATGGTATGTAGGGCATTTCATTTCTGCCAAGAGTATTTCTCCTCCAGTGGAAATATCAAGACAAGTCTGAGATAAAAGTGCATTTTTTAAAATGGGTACTATGGTGAGATTCAGAATGGGTCTGTAAAACCTCCATTAAACAAAACACATACAACATCCTGAAGCTTTTTTCGTATAGTCAAGTGAAAAACAGGAAAAATATTGAATAGAATAGGGTGGCTCAGGAACCAAATCCAAGGAGTGTATTAAAAAAAAAATCAATAATCTGAACCTCCACGTGTCTAATTTACTAAATTTCCATCCCATGTTGATTATGTTTACTTCCACGTATTCATATGAGTCGAGATTTTCTTATTCTACAATCTTTTAGAGAAAATGGAATATTTGGCTCCATGCTTTAAATGGACCATGAAATATCTTTCCTTTCCTTCACATCTTACTTCTAAATAAGTTATGGAGTAGACATACAAACAAGTCCAGATACCAGGATGTACTATTCATTAAAAAACAATGAACAATGTTCAATTTCTACTAGTTTGCTTCAAAAGGTAAGG
Source organism: Steatornis caripensis (assembly GCA_013398225.1). Classification (NCBI taxonomy): domain Eukaryota; kingdom Metazoa; phylum Chordata; class Aves; order Caprimulgiformes; family Steatornithidae; genus Steatornis; species Steatornis caripensis. Next base: position 89,543 of record VZSC01009874.1, read on the forward strand.
CTGGAGAAAAAAAAGTTATATAACTCTTCTCAGTGCTTAAAATTGTGCGTTCAGGGCATGTGTCAGTTGTGTGGTACATCCTCATTTGTTTTCACCCTGACATTATACTAACCCTTCATTCTTGCACAGGTTCTTAATTTGTTTACCTTGAAGTTGCCTGCTACTCTTTCAGTTACAGGTTTGTGTGCATAAAACCTTGCCTGTGTATTCCAGTTACTTCAGCGAAATTATTAATAGGTATCTTTGCCCCACTGCTAAATATATCTGGTATTTCATAACTTTTGCATGTTTTATTCTCTACTCTTAATAAACTTCTTTTAAGATAGAGTTTCATGTGTAATAGTTATTTTCATCAGCAGAATTCATGTTAGCAACTTAGGTAGCCATTATGGTACTACTGTAAAGCAATAATTCTGCAGGTTGCAGAAGAATGTAATAAAAAAGGAAGAAGTCCTTGCTTCTATCACTGAGTGCTCTTTAGATTTTATGACTGCATATTTACTTGGACATCTATGCTTGGATGTCACCCTATAGCACTGTTACCCTGAACTAAAAAGCAAAGGAGCTTTGGTAGACACACTGAAGTCAATAGTTTTCTACATCGTAGTTTATAAAGTGATAGCTAAAATAAAAGTAAATCTTTTCTCAGCAGATCTAAGTCTTTGTACTGGAGTATGCATCTCCTCTAAGAACAATTTTTTTGGGTCTGTAAATCAAAAATTTTTGAAGACAAAACAAAAAAATTATACAAGATACCACAGGGGAATACTTTTTGTTAAAACTAAATTAAGACGGAAAGTATATCTTTGTAATTAATAGGTTAAAGAATATGACAGATATGTTGTAATTATGCAAAAGGTAGCATCAGAAAACCCCAAATCTCAAAAGTAAAATTTCTCTTAAGTGCACACTTGTTACTAACTCTGACATGGATTAATATCATGATGAGAAAACTGTTTCTAAACTCCATTTTTTTTTAAAAATCATTTAATCTACTTCATAACTATCTACAACAGATGCAAATTATTGATTGAAGATATTATATGTTATCATTACATGAAAGATTTATGGAACTCAAATGCTTTATCAAGCATTAATATAATTTTTTTCCTTGCATAAATTCTGTCTTTAGAATTACATTTTGCCTAGAAATATATTCATTAATAACTTGTAACAGAATACAGGCAATGAAAGGTGGTGCCCAGTGGCAGCATGAGAGGCAATGGGCACAAACTCAAACATGGGAGATTCCCTCTGAACATCAGGAAACACTGTTTTCCTGTGAGGGTGACAGAGCACTGGCACAGGTTGCCTAGAGAGGTTGTGGAATGTCCCTCCTTGGAGGTGTTGAAAAGGCGTCCGAACATGGTCCTGGGCAACTGGCCCTAGGTGGCCCTGCTTGAGAGGGGGTTTTGGATCAAATGCCCTTCAGAGGTCTTTTCCAAACTCAACACCAAATCTGTCATTCTGTGAAATGACATGCAAAACAGCTATTCCTTGGGTGCATAAAGAAAAATAAGAAAGTACTTAATGTTTTTTTTGTAATTCAGTGTACAATTCTGGTCATTATAACTCAGAACAATAATCATTGAAATTAAAAATGTAGGAAAAATAAAAACAGTAATGGAGAAATTCTGAATGCAAAGGTCAAAAAGATCGTACTATTTAATCCAGAGAGAAAAGGTATAAGAAGAAAGTGATAAAGAGGCTGTTATTTGTATTTCCATATACTACAGGACCAGAGTTCTGCGGCAGCTATTTACATGCTGTAGAGGACATTGTTTGCTCAAATATAGAAATATATATTGTTCCCTCAAATATGGTTCCTTCAGGTTTAGGACATCTAGTGCAACTGTTGTAGCCTTAAGTGAACTAAACAATTTTAGGCAAACAACTTGGATAGCTACTGAAAATATGATTGATATTGCCGTAGTTATGTGGATGTTAAGTTAGGAAATAGCAGTTAGATACTTTACATAGATATGTATAATACCTAGGTATGTGTGTATTTTTATATGTATAATATATACGTGTATAATGCATACACACAAGCATATATATACTCCTTTGCTATGGCTATGTAAATTGACTTTCCAGGGATCCTAGAAAATCTGAGAACCTTCAAGTAAGTATACAGAATGAAGATAGATAACATTACTTTGAATCAGACAAAAACATAGGTAAAACCCAATGTATTCAAAGAATGTTAATATGGATTTTAAAAAAGCATGTTCTGAGGGATGGCCCACAGATGACCAGATTATCTGAGAAAATAGAATGTACAAGGTGAACTAATCATACGAGAAAATACACATTCATGGGTAGTCTTCAGAATGTGTTAGCAAATTAAAGAAAACAGCAAATTAAAGAAAACTAATTAAGGTATCAGAATCATATAAATTGACCACCTGGGGAATTACCAATGTTGACCACACATCAACAGGTGAAGCTCTTTCTAGATTGGGTACAAGACAACAAACCCTGATGAGCTGTGCAAATGCTCCTTTCCTTCAGATCGCTCTGATATCCTGTACTGTACTGCTACTTATGCAAGTATTGTCTTATAAGCATTAAAAACAAACGTATCTTTGTGTTTGATCCAAAGTGGTGTTGGTTACATTGGACTGTTTTGGATACCTGCCCTTGCACTGTTAAATCAGGATACAACACAGCAAGCAACAAGGATAACCCTGGTATTTTAGGCCTATGAACTGTAAGGCGGCATCTTTTCAAAGCCTCTATGCTCTTCTTGTGGTTACACAACAGTTGCCACATCAGAATTGCCCATACTACCTGATTGCAGATTAATTTCAATCTTTATTGCAATCTAAAGATATGCAGGATACCCAAATCTTCTGCTGAGAGTCAAATACAATCTTTAACATCCAGTCACATGATTACATTTCTTTAACGAAATGTACAAGAATATGTTTTTCATATGGGATAATCTATGGAAGAGTAAACACGATAGCATTTCATCTTCAGCGTGAAGATGGACCTGGGCTTGACTAAGACTTGGATGAAAGAGCATGTAGGAATTCCCCATGAAATCATTGTAAGAATACTTAGCGGATACTAAACTATGAAAACCGAGTTAGTAGAATAGGTGTGATATATGATGAAACATGAAGCAGCTGAAGTGAATTGACATAAAAACTCCAGTGGAGAAGGTATCTGCTACCACTATCCACTAGAAAATTTCTTGTCATATAAATAAGTAAAAGTAGAAGACATGATGAGATTAATTATCTCAAAATCATTCCACCAGTCTTTACAAATGGGGCACTCCCATTAAGAGGGCTACCTTTAAACAGACATCTTGGAAAAAAAAATTCAGCAAATAAACAAGAATCTAATTCTTGTCTATCATCAGTCATCTAGATGACAAATTTATTTTTAAATCAGAATAAATAAAATTTCATTTACAAATTCACTGTATGGTTCATTGTATATTCTCTGTCTACATCTTAATAATATGATAATTTCACTTGCAAGTTAACAAAATAAAAGAAAATTTCCTGAGCATCTACAGTACAGATAGCTCTCTCAAGATACAAGCACTCGAAACTGTTGGATAAAAGTATTTCTTCCTTTAAAGTGTACCTGTATGTTTTGACCTTTAACTGATTGATGCTTAAATCTTGATTTATGAACACAAAGGGCAAAATTGTCTTAGCTCAATACAGTGGACACTGACAAAAACACTCTTTTTTTTCATTTCCATATACCAGAATATGACTCAGCATCACCATTAAGACCCAATTCTGTTCTTAAAGGGAAAAATGGTGCCTTTAACTAAAAAATGGTATTTAGAATAATGACATAAATATTGGTAACTCTTACTCCTCGTTTCCCATCAAAGTTTATTTTTAATATAACTTGTATAATCTCCTTTACACAACCAGCTTTAAGCCACTGAGATCAAGTTTATCTACACTTCACCATTGTCACCCTTCCCAGTGCTCTGTTGGGACTCATGTCCAGCAGCTTATTGATGTAAAATGGGCAGGTAGCCCTGGGAGCCAAACCCACGTCCCTCTTCCCTTTGGGTTGAAGGAGTCATGCTCTTTCTCTTCTTCTTCTGGCTTAATGAAGCTTTCTTTCCTTTAACATGCGAATTTCCACGGGGAGGCTGAAACATCCTTACCCTGCGTCTTCGCCTGGTGGTTATGGCACTTCATCAGAAGTGGAAAAATAAGGATTCAAATTCCTGAAGCTTAGAGGTTATAAAATCCAAACTTACTACTAGTGCATGTTGCCACAACCTCTAGAGCACAGTAATTATAGACAAGAAGTAAAAAGAATTAGATGAGCTCATTTGCTGGTCTCTCCCACAAGAGACTCGTATGCTACTCACATTTGCAGTACTGCAGTTTTGCTCTGACTCCCAGGCCTTATTTACCAGATTAACGGAGCCAGAGAAAAGCTGCGGAAGGGCTCTGGAGATGTAAATGGGGTTATAATGTGGCAGAGGAGGGGGGAAGGAAAGGGCACAGAAGACTTCCGCCAGCAGAAGCACCCCCCCTCCCATCCACCAAAAATGCAGCCTCCTCCTACGTGCCCAGTGGGAAAAGGGGAGGGAAGGAAAGGGAAGAAAGCAATCTCAGCACCCTCCTCCCTCCCACTCCATTAATATCAGGATATTTTTGTGCCCACAGCTGTGTTACTATACTTGCTCTGTCTTGTGTTGAGTCTAGGGAGAGGCACATCTCCTGGGACATGGGAAATTTGTCATGTACATTTAGCACAGGCATCAAAACCTAAGGTGTCCTGATTTGGAAAACCACAAAGATTAAGATACTCAGTTTTGGAAAAGAAATGTGAATAAAATGTCACATATCTACTTTTTTTATAAAATCCCTCAGACTAGACGTCAGTTCTGAACCTACTCCTTTGTACGAATTTATCTTTGCAGTTAAGGAGGAAGGACATCTGCCAATGGCCACCTTTATGCCTGCCTTATTTTCTACACTACAGATGTCACACACTCAGAACGGCTGTGCCATGTTTTAAGTACTATGTCAGCAGAGATTTGTCTACCAGTATTTGCAGCATTAAGTATAAAAAAACATATGTGAAAAAATGTATCGGTACATTCCGTTTTACAGTACCAAGAAGCATACACCATTGTAAGTGGTAGGTTCTCAGTCTGTTGTCCTAAATATGAAATGCTATCATATTAGGTACAAACCCTATGCCAGTAATTCCAGAATACAGTTTATTAGGGCGAGAAGTAAAGTAATACTTATTGTATGTATAATTTGATCTTTAAAACCTCATCCACATATGCAGGTATAAGCACAGGTTATATGCTTGTTAACGTGAGGAGAACTCACAGATGTCCTTAGTACACATACTGATGCTATTAGTTTGCTAAATTAAGAAACTACATGATTGTTGTCTTTCAACAAGTGCCTGTGTGCACCTGTCACCAGGGTCTCTTCATAAATCTTTCTTGGACTATTTATAGCTTTCCAGCTTTTAAATTATGCTATACATCTAACAGTACTTTTCATATAGTTGTCAAGACTGTAGGTACTCAGAGAAATGAGTAATCTTCAACAAAAATCCCCACAAAGCTTAATCATTCAAACCACTGATAAGATTTGATATGTGCAGAAAAAAGCAGAAAATAAGGTGGAATGAGAATTATACTGCATAGAAATGAACACGAATACAGGTATCCAGATTATGGTCATGTGTATATATTCGTAGATGTATATATATAAATATGTATTACTGTTTTTAATGATTTGTTATTATTGAATGTTCTTACATTTAACTACACAGAACCCTTCTAACAGCAAAAACCCCAAATCTGTGGAAGACAGTGAAAACCATTACTACATTGAAACAGCCACAATGTGAAAGGATCTCACATTTTCAGTATGAAAACATCCTTTGTCTTCCACTGAACCAACCTTTGGTTCATGCTTGACCCATTTTAGACAGAATTTCACATCACGGGATATTTAAAACAGCTACAGCCCTGAAAGGCATTTTAACTGCAAAATCTGTATCACGAGACATTTCTACAGAACTATGAAAATAAGGGACAATGTATGTAAACAACATGAAGATTAATGCTTTTCATTTATGTACAAGAATTTTACCCTATACAATTTGGCCTCTTTCTTGTATTTTGACAAACATTTAGGTTCTGTCAGAACAAGGAACAGGTTTTCTGCAACAGCTAGGACCACTTTTATCTTATACATGTAAACATCCTTGGAAAAACAGTGAAGATCAATTCATTACACTGAAATGCTGATGAGAGCTTAAAAATACCTCATTATGCTTTTTTCAAGGTCAGTCTTTTGTTATCTTACAGAGAATGCTGAATTCAACATAAGTTTCATGTCAAAGCTGTGTACTTCTGAACGTATTCCAGCGTCTGCTTTGCACAAACACTTTGCCAAGCGCAAGCAACCTGTCAAACAAAGAGCATTACACAGGAATAAGCACGCCTTTCATTTTCTGCCTAGTCGTACCATATCTGCATTCTGCTTACCTGTCTTCAGTTCAAACAGCTTCCCTTTCTCATTCCTTTCTAAAGTAAATTGGTTCAATTCCAGGTTTTCTGTTGAAAATGTTTTAAGACGAAACATAATTACTTTAAGTTGAAAATTCCTTTTTTTTTTTTTATTAAAACAAGAGCAGGCACTGGAGCATTTAATCATCTGTCCTCTATTTACAAATATCTCAACTTGCATTATCCCTCTCTGAAAGAGAAATAGAAAACATGATGGGCTCTTGACACTAACAATTATTTCACATCACTGTCAGCCTTATGCTAACAAAGCTGTTCTTTACCCCATTTGTCTTTATAACTGGATTAGTCCTGGCTGAGTAACTAAAGTAAAAATGCCTTTGAAGTGTGAATATTATATTGCCTCACATTAGTTAAGTATTTTTAAATATCATAAAGTGACTCAAAAAATTAATCCTGTAATATGTTCAATTCTGTGATCTTTTAATGTGAGAAGCTGATGTGTTTAATCCCTGTGAACCATACTACGCAATTACCCAAAGCTTTGCTTGTACTTTTTGCAAATCATAAAAATAGAACTCATGTAAATGCGGGGCAACAACTTAGTAATTGTTCATTATATTAATAACAAACACTTAAGAAGTAGCCCAGCTCCTCCACCTCCAATTTATACTAAAGCAAAGAAAAAATTGCAGTTTAATAAATTGTTAGAAACCATGCTTGTAGCTTTTTCTTTCCGAACTGAGGTGTGAACTGACAAGATTTTAATTCAAATGAATGACTAATCAACCAATTAGTCTTCCTTATAGCTGCCACTAATATGTAATATGTTTTAACATTTAAGTTAATAAGGGTTAAGTAAACACATTGAGGTAAAGACTGAGACCAGAATAGCTGTGATTAAGATATTACTCTATAAGATTTCATTCTGGAAAATAGTGAGTGTCTTTTTTTGCATATATACTTCGCTAGAGTGGCACAAAATGTATTTCAGTTTCACGAAGATGGTCTGAGGATCTTATTTTAAAATATCAGTTCTACCTCTCGTAAAAGCCACTGTTTTTTCATGAAGAATTTAGTCTGGAATTGTAAACTATAACTCTTCAACAAATTGATCATGAACACTTTTCCTAAGCATTGTCAGTAGGCATTTTGGTAGACATGGTGATGACAGCTGAGAAAAGACTTTTGGTCAGACACAATTTAGACCCGAAGAAGTGCGTCTGCTATACAAGTTTCTAAGCCTGTCCTGAACTGTTGCTATTTGATACACCTGCTCATTTAGCAGCCTGTCAGCAAATCCACCTAGAAAGCGAAATCCTGGAAGTTCTGGGAGAAACAAGCCCTCATCCCTGATATTCCTAGTGAGAAGTCTAAGATCTCTCAATTTTTCTCTGGCAATTGAATGAAAATTAAACTTAAAAGCGTGAAGTTAATGGTATAATATTTTTTTTAGAATTTTAAAAATATGTGTCATAGGGAAACCAAGCAAGATCTATCCAGTCACTTAAAAAATTGCTGGCAGTATTTTGTGTCTGTCCTGTGCCCTGATACAAATACTGCATGTGCAGAACGAAATGGGAAATAAATCATAGAATCATAGAATGGTAGGGGTTGGAAGGGACCTCTAGAGATCATCCAGTCCAACCCCCCTGCTAAAGCAGGTTAGCCTAGAGCAGGTTGCACAGGAACGCATCCAGGCGCCTTTTGAATCTCTCCAGAGAAGGAGACTCCACAGCCTCTCTGGGCAGCCTGTGCCAGTGCTCTGTCACCCTCACAGTAAAGAAGTTCCTCCTCATGTTCAGGTGGAACTGCCTGTGTTCCAGTTTGTGCCCATTGCCCCTTGTCCTGTCGCTGGGCACCACTGAGAAGAGTCTGACCCCATCCTCTTGACATCCACCCTTTAGATATTTGTGAGCATTGATCAGATCTCCTCTCAGCCTTCTCTTTTCCAGGCTGAACAGACCCAGCTCTCTCAGCCTTTCCTCATAAGAGAGATGCTCCACTCCCCTAATCAACTTTGTGGCCCTCCGCTGGACTCTCTCCAGTAGTTCCCTGTCTCTCTTGAACTGGGGAGCCCAGAACTGGACACAGTACTCCAGATGCGGCCTCACCAGGGCAGAGTAGAGGGGGAGGATCACCTCCCTCGACCTGCTGGCCACACTCTTCTTAATGCACCCCAGGATGCCATTGGCCTTCCTGGCCGCAAGGGCACACTGCTGGCTCATGGTGAGCCTGTTGTCCACCAGCACTCCCAGGTCCTTCTCCGCAGAGCTGCTCTCCAGCAAGTCAACCCCCAGCCTGTACTGGCACATGGGGTTGTTCCTCCCCAGGTGCAAGACCCTACACTTGCCCTTGTTGAACTTCATCAGGTTCCTCTCCGCCCAACTCTCCAGCCTGTCCAGGTCACGCTGAATGGCAGCACAGCCTTCCGGTGAGTCAGCCGCTCCCCCCAGCTTTGTATCATCAGCAAACTTGCTGAGGGTACACTCTGTCCCTTCGTCCAAATCATTGATGAATACGTTGAACAGGACTGGACCCAGCACTGACCCCTGGGGAACACCGCTGGTCACAGGCCTCCAACCAGACTCCGCACCACCGATCACTACCCTCTGCGCTCTGCCATTCAGCCAGTTTTTGACTCACCTCACTGTGCGCTCATCTAAGCCACTCTTCCTGAGCTTTCCTATGAGGATGTTGTGGGAGACAGTGTCAAAAGCCTTACTGAAGTCAAGGTAGACAACATCCACTGCTCTCCCCTCGTCCACCCAGCCAGTCATGCCAAATACAGACTATACCTTAATTTCATAACTTTCTGAGTAAGTATTGAACTTTGGATGAAATTCATTCCCATCTAACTTTAACGGACTCCTAAATTACTTTGTAACATGCTAAAATAGGATTCATCTTCCCTAATGATAACCATCTGAAAGCATAATTATAACTTAAGAAAATAACTTATAACTAAGTTTTCTAGTCTCCTACATAGTAAATGGAGAGGAATAGTCACTTCTGAAGCACAATTTAACCTGTCCTAAGATATTTAAGACATATTGTCCTATGGAGGTGTTTTTCTGCTTCATTGCAACATTTTTTCTATTTTCCAAGATAATGGAAAACTAATTGGAATCAGTTTGGGCTTGATGAAGCATGGGCATCCTACAACATGCTTTCAAATTCTGTTTTAATAATCATATACATACTATTTGTATTAAATGCAGTGAAATTTCAAATCATCTTGAGAGATCCATTGGTAGCGGCTTTGAGGCTACGTCACAGAAGATTATTCTTGGAATGTTTGCATTTTGCTGTATGCCACATCATTGTCATACAACATGAAAGCTTCATCATTGTAATGAAGAAGTTCTGATGGAGAATGCATTTAGCTAACCATAATTCAGTAATTTAAGTGCCTATGGGCACATTGAGTTCAAGTGGAAGAGTCAGTAATGCAAGTAGTCTCCTAGTGACAGGATGTCTTAGCTGATGTTAAATGACAAAAAATATACCTTCTTACAGATCAAGAGTAAGTTCTAAAAATACAGAAATTGTGTCATTAGTAACTTTAAAATAATATTTCTAACAAAAGTCCTGTTTCCACAGTACTTATACAGCAGAAACCTTGTCAGTGTCGTGGATAGATATGTGTGTGCCTATGCATGTGTGTATTTACCTCATATTCGTCTTTCAAGACAAACCATTGGGTTTTTTGTGAGCCCTAGACTGCAATTCATGGATCCAATTAATTCTTATTGGGCTATGTTTGTCTACACACAAAATGAAGTTTATTCCATAACTCATGACAAGATAACAGAAAAAAATGAAATCTTCCTCCTGACAAAATTTTCTGTTATTACAATAAAAATGATAGTGGTGACGGGGATTTGTTTTAATGCTATATGATTAAACAATCCCAGAAAATATGACAAAAATGAAAACTGTAACTAGCAGCTTCGGAGATAGCTGTTATTTCATTTCAATGCAGTTTGAGTTGTACGCATGACGAAATTGCCTTACCATGCCTGCAGGAACAGCTGAAGGGACCATTCCAACACAGCTGAAATGAATGCTGATGAAAATTATAAAACTTCTCTCTTTAAAGATCTGAAGTAATTTACATGTAAGTTCAATAGTTATTGAAAATTTCAGGTAAAGATTTAGATTTAATTAACACCAGTAAAGTAGTCAAGACCTTATTAATATGTCAGGGGGATATTATCTCGAAGGGTAATGCAGCTATCTAGAAGTCATGAGCAGATAAAACCTTATCATAATTAACCAGTTCCAGCCATTCTTTCTTCATATTAACCCAAGAACACTTCAATAAGTAATGACATGGTTGACAGAGTAATATGGAGCTGCATTGCTGGCACAATCCCATTAATACTTTTTTATTTAACTTCTAAACCAACATAGTTATTCATTTTTATCGAGACAGGTACATACAATTTGTATATTATACATGGTGTATGCATGTATGTAAGGGCTATAAAATTTGATTTTGTTTTAATGATTTATTTCATATTAAACATGTTCAGTAAAAAAAAGGAAATACTATTCTGAAAAAGGAATCCTGCATGCAAAAGAAATCATTAAATACTTGAGTCAGGAAACAATTTTTTTGGTACTATCAAAATTGGCAGAGACATAGTAGGGTTCTTTACTATTCTCAGAATTTCTAGGTAGACCCTGGGTAGCTTCATAGTAGAGATGCTAAGAAATTAGGCAAGTGTGAAGTTTCACAGTGCCACTGAGACATGGAAAACCTAAGGACCTGGTGGATAAAATTACCTTTTTAGTACCTCAGCCTTGTCCCATGTAAAAGACTTAAAGATTGAGGGGAATCTTATTGGCATGTTGAAGATAATTGATCCCCAGAGACAGATATTACAATCCTCTTTCAAAATGGTCCAATTTTCTGATCTTACTGTTCTTAAATGAAAAATCCCTATTACATTAATTTAACAAAATTATGCACTGCTGTGTAAAGTCCATCCCCTTGTCCATCCTCAGTTACTTATATTAAGTTCATTTCAGAAATATTTTAAGTGCCTATTTTGATTTAGATTATTTTATTTAAGGTTTAGAAGCTGTTCAGGTAAAAGCTGAACATTGTGTCAGCCAACGGACCCACAGATGCCTGCCATGGGGTGGGAACTTTATCTTTGAAAACAATTAACCCTTCCAATGAGGACCAGAAAATTAAAAGCTCTGTCACACTGTTCTTACCATCAGCTACGTGCTGGTCCCTTACAGCCTCCTAATGGATTTTACGTCCTGTGAAGAGCTTGAGTTCACAGGGTTTTTCCCCAGAAATGTACTGGTTCCTTACATGAGTAATTCCTGGAATTCTGATACATAAGACGAATGGGAAAATATCTGTAATATTATAATAAAGCTGTTTTCAGGTTCTATAAAATGTAGATAATTAAGTATTTTAGGACTACAGGTTTGTTTTCTGAGAACATTTCCTCATAGGTACAAAGCCATTTTCTTTTGAAAATCTCTTCCTGAATTTTCTGCGTCTTAAGCTTCACAACATTTATGCAACCAGACATATATTCAACTAAAATATCCCAAAGATAAGCACTCAGATATAACTGAATTCAGTGAAATTGTATGTGATTTTTTTTGATAGGATAGTAATGCTGGTTGTGCCATAAAGCTACTAAGGAAGCAGAACATTTGTGGCCAATTTATTTCCTGAGCTTCTGATGGAGTGTGGCAGCTGAGCACTTCCAGTCTGATGACAAAACCACTATGTCTGGTGCTGAAAAGTAAATAGAATGAAAGAATGTAGGAGTTTTGGTTACAAATAGGCATTCAGGTAGATCAAGATTTATTGTCCGAGGTGCGGACAGGAGGTAGCATCATTTGCCATAAACTGTGTTTATGTCATCCTGTGTCTCTTCCAGTCCTTACCACTCTGCCTCCTCATCATTTTTCAGTGTAATACACACAGTGCACCTTGCATTTCTTTAACCGTAATGATATACACAAAGAAATAGAGTTCCCTTTGCTTTCATCACAGCTACAATTTCACTTATATTAAAATAACTACCTTGGCATAGTTTACTGCCTTGTCTGAACCACTACAGTAATACATAAAGACTCTATTAATGTAACTACATTATTAAATATACAAAAGCAAATATAATGTTCCAGTAGTTAAATGGTACAACATCGCTATATTCAGACAAAGAAAAATCTTAGGAATTGTTCTGGATTAGCGCGTGATTTTGAAAGGAGGAGGAGGAAAAGTGGGAGGAGACACGAATACCTCTTGGTTCTACACTAGTTAAAAAACCGAAAGAGGCCATAACTCTCTGGCACTATGGACAAGTTGTGTGGCACTGCTTGTATCAATATAGCCAAATCTGGTTTGCCTGATATGGGTTAGCTTCCTCCATACCTCCCACCAGTCTGAGCTATCCCCCAAACCACGCGAAGGCGTTCCCAGCAGGGTTGGCGGCAGCCTGGGCAGAGGCAGGGTCAGCAGTGCTAACCCCACACGGGTGACAGCAGGACAGCATCCATGCCTGTGTCACAGCCCTACCGAGTTCACTAGTACGAGTGTAACTTACTACTATAGAGGGGATAATACTTACAAAAAACTACACACAAAATTGCTTTTTGTATAGTTAAAATCACTTTTAAAATCATATAGTTTACCCTTGTGTGAAGTTTTTTTTTCTAAATCAATACAACCTAAATAGAAAGGATTTAGGGGAGATTCACATTGCTTTATTTTCACTATCCAGCTTAGGGGCTAAAATTACGTGCTTAGAATTATTCACTGTAAATTGTTTAAAGTGTCTGAGCCGGCGATTGCATTGATTCAAACTAAGACCATTTAAAAACAAACCTGCTCAATGACCTTGTGCACGAGTCACCTTAGAATCTTAAATTCCTGTACAAAGGATCAACCTATTTCTTCATTCTGAGCACACACCGGTTTCCTTGTGCATCAAAAGCCGCCAGAGTGATTGGATTCTGACATGTTATTATTGCGACATTTGCTTTCAGAAACTTGGTACCAGCTACAGCCAAAAAAAATGCTACCCTGTCCTCCTTGTTGTACACCTAAGGACAAACCAGATTCATCACGTGCCCACAAATTTTTTTTTTTAATTTTCTTTTCAGAGTGTGGTTCATCTGAAATCATGCTTTTGGGAGTCCCTCAGGCTGCAGGTTATTTTTCGTGCTCTTAAGTCTGATGTTACAGCTCTGTGACGTAACACTTTCAGTTATGTCCTTGCACAAACTGACCGATGTGACCAGGCAGAATTATCAGTGAGCCTGGGAAGTCTAAATACAAAACCGATGCAGACATCACCCTAATTTCCTGGATGTAAACAGAAGAGACTGCAAGAAGCAACAAGAGTTTCATAAACTAAAATCAATTTCTTTCTTATATTGCTTTAATCATTGCTTCAATCATTTAATCTATTGCTTTAATCAAAATTTCTCCTCTTAAATAGCAAGAAAACAACTTTTGTTGAATTACCTACTTAGCAGCAGTGATAATAGGTTAAACAAGCATTGATTACCTTTCCTTAATGATAAATTATTGCATACATGCTAGGTTTTGCAATGCTTTTTCTCATCTGATTCAGTCCTAATGTTATAAAAGTCTAAATCTTTCCAAGCTTAAATGAAAATTGTACTAAATATACTGAATGATTTACAGAATGACACAATGATTTATTAAAAAAAATGGCTTGTGTTTTGTGTTTGTCATGCATCACTCCATGTATGTTGATGATCTATAATTTTACACATATTAAAAAATATGGACAGTATCCTGATTTGACCCAACGCACTACTCCATCCCATATAATCATGCTCAGTATAAAGCTGAGAGATCACAAGGGTCACTCCCTCTCCCTTTATGGCCAGGGGCCTGAGGGCACTGGTGTGCTTTAATGGCCCCAAGCAGCCTCACCTGGTGCTTCTGCCCACACCCATGGCCCAGGAGCCTATTTCAGCCCAGTATGGGGCTGTCAGTGAGGTCCTGGTGATGTGGTAGGATGCTGTTCTCTAGCTCTGCCTAGTTCCTTGCTCTGCCTAGTTCCTTGCTCTGCCTAGTTCCTTGCTCTGCCTAGTTCCTTGCTCTGCCTAGTTCCTTGCTCTGCCTAGTTCCTTGCTCTAGCATCAGAGGAGGACTCTGCCTGAATATTCTGCTTCCGATCTTGATCTGAGCATTCCTGAATCCAGCTCCTGCCTGCTGTTGAGTACAGTCTGGGACTTTCCTGGAGCGTGCCCTGCAGCAGCTGGGTGATGCATTCATCATCAGGGAGGTGGGAGCTTGATACTAGTTTTGTATATGTATCATTATTATACTTCCTATTATTATTATACATTATTATTGTAGTTAAATTAAAGCTGTTTTAACTTTCCCAACCCGTAAGTCTCTTTCTCTTTTCTTTTTCCCCCCTTTTGAGGAGGGAGTGGGTTAACAAAGAGCATCTGTCATCTGTTTAATAGCCAGCCCAGGTTTAAACTGTGACAGGCAGCCATGCTGCAATTAAGAACTGTGCTGAAAAAGAAATAACACTATGTAGTTTAGAAAAAAAAATACTGCCTCTACTCTGGATGAAATACCTCTGAAGGTGTCCTCACTGTCTCCTGAATCTCTCTCTTCCACGTACCCATAGAAACACTCTTGGGCCCCAAGATGAATAAAGAGCTTTTATGCAACAACCAGCAGAGCTTTGAGACACGTTTCTGAAGTGACCAAAATAAATAAGGCCTAAAGACAAAGATTCATATTCTGCAACAGTTTTAAGATATTGCTGACCCTTCCCACCTGCCATGTCTGCTTCAGCGTGCTGCTCCCTCAGAGGCCCCAGTGCAACAGTTTGTGGGTCTGGGCTCCCAACCTAGTCAGGCTCAACTTTAAGTACAAATCAGTTGACTTATAAACTTTATAGCTTATAAAAAGAACAAATGTAATTTTTCTTGTTATATTTTGGCTTTGGAAATGAGTTCTTGGAAAGCAGGAGGAGGAATGAAACCTATTTAAAACAGCATTGTCACTGAAAAATTGCATATGGAACTAGATTAAAGTCCTCGCTTTGAAGTGTTCAAGTGTGCAGCTAAGAACCGACTCTTGGAGATATTTGGCCAGCTAGAGACAAAATTTTTCAAAGTGCCACTAGGCATCTACTGACATTTTGAGGTTATTAAGTACCTTTACACGATCTGTCTTGGTGTAGTAATGGAAGTGAATGACACTTAAGGTCCCCACTCCAGAATTTTTGAAATTTTTAGTCTTGGCATAACCTATAAGTAGTCACTCATGGTGCAGCCCAGTGTGGGTTTTTTTTGATGCCAGCCCCTGGGACAGGACTGAAGCAGGTGTGATCCATAGTGCGAAGTGCACCTTGTGACATGACCCGGTGAAATGTCCATCTTCTGGTCTGCTTCTCGTGGGTAGGCATGGCTCCTGGAGCACTGGAGATCCCAGCAGTGTTCCAGAAGGTGCGTCCCAGACAAACCTGTTTGGGCCACAATGGCTCAGCAGAGAGTTGGGAGGAAAGAGCCTGCCGTCATTACGGCCATAAGATATAGCTTATCTTCCGTGGACGACTATAAATCTGTGTGAAATGCTATCAGATGGGTGACATAAGTAATTGAACTACATCAAAAAGGCATTGTACTGTTAGTCAGAAAAAGTATTCTGGCTCCTATGTTTAGACAAGAACGTTTAATCACGAAATGCATTTCTGTGTGGTCGTCCATTACTGATGTCAAAAATGAATGCCTGAAAAAGTTAAACAATTCCTCCTTTTATCTGACAACTTTGAATTACTTAGTTTCTCTGCTTAAGAGATTTAAGAACAAATTCATCAGCATCTATATATACATTCTGCATTAATTACCCACTGGTACTGCTTTGGAAGCTACTTCTGTTCATAGTGATACACTAAACAGTGAATTATGTGTTTTACTTCATGCAGTTCTATTCTAAAATCATCTTCATAATCTCTTAGTCTGCTTCAAGTGATTCCTGAATTTATGAAATTTATGAGTTTGGAGCACTTTCAGAACTCTTAATCCACATATTTATCTACATATTAATTTCAAATGTTGTGAGTATCCAGATACAGTTCTTGAAATCTTGACTTCTGGGCTCTGAGATGTTTAAAGAAGAATTTCTGTTGACTCCACTGGCTAGAGAAATTCTGACTTAGCAGAATTTGCAGAATATACCTGAGCATAGGGAATAAAAAATTATTTTTATAAACAATTATTTTTGAATATTAGAACATACCTTGTGCTGATATTTGAATGAATATGCTTTCTTCCAGCTTCACTATTTGGTCTAGCATATGACCTACAAGACACTAATTACACATGTCAGTATATAATATATGTACAAGCTCCTTTACAAGTCTAGCTTAGAACGTTCAGTCACATGCAGATATAAAAAATTTCTGTGATTGTCCCCAAAAGCTATTATCACAGAATTATAGAATACCAGGTTGGAAGGGACCTCAAGGACCTTGTATAACCTTTGGGCAAAAAGACAAAAAAGCTTTTCAATGGCATTTTTCTATCTTTCTATTTTTGCATTAAAATGGCTTGTACAACATTGTTTTATATTTATCCTTGTTCCTATCTATCTCATGTAATTTCCAAACAAATTCCTTTGTGGTTGGGAATAGCATCGCAGTCATCATTTAAGAGCCAGCGATGTAGGTTTCCACATCACAACACTCTTTCTTAATGGGTTGCAGAAGCAATACAACACAATAAATTAATTATGAGTAGTTACTTTCGGGAGCAGAACCCAAAGTTTCCTAAATAACTCCATTAGCTGGAGCCAGCAATGTGTCTTTGTAGCATTCAATCAATGCAGACTTCCTTTCATTCTGTTTCCTCTTTTCAGACAGTATAATTGATAACCACTACACTTTGTAGTTTGATACACCCTTTCTTTATCTGCTGCATTTTTTGCAGCACTGTTACAGTTCTTTTAAAGCTCAGAAGAGATTAAAAGCAGAAATAACTAAAAGTATGGGTAGTTCTTTGTATATCCAGATAAGTTTTGTTAGCATTTCAGATAGCGTAGTCTGAAAGTCTTTGTCTGTGGTGATTTCTTCTCTCTTGTTCTTTGTGGAGGAGACAATTTGCATCTTTACGGTCTCACCTGCACCTGCTCACCTAAGAGTGCTAAACTGCTTCATGGTGTTTGCCATTGTGTTTCGGTAGCTTTCACATGTAGAAGGTGCCTTGCTCTACAGAGATGGAATTTTCCATATTTCTTTTTACCTAGCAAGATCTGAAGTTTAATCTACTGATCATCAAATATCACCATAGTCTTCTATGCTTACAACTAAATACACTTCAACTATCTTTTTCCTTCTTGAGCAAGAGAGAATTCTGCCTTTTCCTGTCTGGCAATAGTGATGTCTCTAACATTAGTGGAGTTCACTGTGGTTGTACATAACACCTCTAGAGGAAAGAGCATTTATTGCATTTAAAAAACCAAACAATTTAGGCAAACTATTCTTAAGATTCACCAAATTCTAAGATGTGTTCCTTAAAATTGTCAGGTGATTACCAGGTGATGGTGAATTACTGTCTGTCTTGCAAAACAAGGAATGTAGATATGCAACTTGGGCTGGAAACCTAACTTCTAGATGGTGGAGATGCACTCCTCTCTCCCTTTTGTTCAAAAATGTAAATCCAAATTGTGCCGAAGGTAATGCACTTGCAGCTGTGGAAAGTACCTATGTGGCAGAGGATTAGAAGTAAAAAATCCAGGCAGTCACTCCATAAGGTTCAGCACAGGCTCAGGAATCCATCTAAATGGGAAGTCTTGCAATACTACAGACTAAAATGACATTGCATCAAGTATAACTTTATATTTATGGATTCAGTAGACTTGATGTAGACTTTTGATCTGTCAAAATCAATGCAACCAGAGAACAAGGGCTTGGATGTCTGTTTCTCAGAGTTCAATGCTGTTTTATTAGTATTGCAAACTGCATTTTACAGCATCCTAGTTTTGAACAGGTTTTCATTGTATGTAATCTCTTTATTTTTGATTCAAAAGTTGACCCTTAACAATTAACAGTGATTTTCTGCTGACTAGTACATCAGCTGCATCAGCTTCACTCAGCTGGAATTAATGCAATCTCTCAGTTACTTAACATGGACCTTCTGCTAGCACAGAAGTAAAATTAGTTTCATTAACTGGATTTATTATATATCAAAAGGAGAAGGCAAAGTTTCCTTCATTTTACAATTATGCAAGCATAACAAGTTATTTTAGAGAGATTAATATTGAATATCTATCACACAAAATTGCAATTCTATTGGTAATGGAAAACTGTGGAAAAGGTGAATTGGTTTTCCGGTTCCAGTAAGGCCTGCAAGGGAAAATGCATGAGGGCTGAAGAAGACAAACAAAAATACCCATTACAAGTAATGTATTGATTACATTTAGAAATTAGAAATGTTTCAAGTGAGAGTTACTAGTTTTTTTTCCTTCGAAACCAATGCATATGGAGTAATAGTGCACATGGTTAAGACAAGCGTCAGAGCAAATTATCCGGTGAATAGGTGAAAAGGAGACACTCATGTCTTAGCCACTATTGTGTGAGAGTCTTCATGGTTCAGACCTATTCTCTGCTTGTTACATTAACTGTTTGGTAGCTATTACATTAACCCAGAATTTACTCTTGTGTTTACATTCTATTTTTGTTCAACTTCTGTATTTCTTACTGTTTTTCTTGATATTTTTTCAAAGGATTCTAATTATAGCCACACATCTGTAGGTATTTTTTTTTTCCTGAAGTTGCTTCATCTCATGCCAAAGCAGTGTTTACACTGTACTCTTTTTTTTGGTAGTTATTTCATGCAGGCAGCTCTCATTCTTTCAAACTGTTCTACTCCTGCTGTCAGCTGGTGTATATGACCATATTTCCACTGGCTTTGATGGGTTATAGCAATTTTTTGGCAGCTGAGTGCAGCAGCTTTTCTATATTGAGAAATACCATGGATTTACAAGAGAATCACAGTGCTTACAAAATTGAGTTATCCCTCTGAACCAAGCACACTGCTCACTAGATAAGTGTTATCATTGCAAATCTTTTTATCTATTCATAAACAAGGACAAATAAAATGCCTAACTATAAGGTGTAGTTTTCATCTGTTTTTAGTGATACAAAGAGTACTTTCAAAGTAAACAAATTTTAAGAGTGAATTGTTCTGTTTAACAATA
Organism: Steatornis caripensis; assembly: GCA_013398225.1. NCBI lineage: Eukaryota > Metazoa > Chordata > Aves > Caprimulgiformes > Steatornithidae > Steatornis > Steatornis caripensis. The sequence continues at coordinate 109,267 of VZSC01009874.1, forward strand.
GAATGCGATTAGAATTGTTGACTAGCATACTTAATAGACTGATTTTTGCCTAATCTGCTGCAATGTATAATGATCAGCTGCACTAATAATAGCAGCTTGATGTATGCAAGATGAGAATCAGGCCTGAAAACCCCAGTCTATGAATTGCCTATTCTGACATCTTCTGTAACCCAGCATATCAAACATCAGAAGTCTATTCATGCATCAAATTGTATTGATATACTTAACTATCGCTGATACTTTTATTTTTTTAAGTATTGGTAGCCATGTTATTTACACAAAAAAACATTTAGAAAAACATGGCTGGAAAAGAGTGTCTAGGTAAAAAAAAAAAATGCAGAATTTTAGCAGTATACTATCTCATATTTTTGAGCATGGATTGGGTTTGTGTGGCAAAGTTTTGGTAGCAGGGAGGGGGCCACAGGGGTGGCTTCTGTGAGAAGCTGCTAGAAGCTTCCCCCATGTCCAACAGAGACAACGCCAGCCAGCTCCAAGATGGACCTGCCGCTGGCCAAGGCAGAGCCCATCAGGGAGGGTGGTAGTGCCTCTGGGGCAATGTATTTTAGAAAGGGAAAACAGCTGCACAACAGCAGCTGGAAAGAGGAGTGAAAATTAAGTGAGAGAAACAACTCTGCAGACACCAAGGTCAGTGAAGAGGGAGGGGGAGGAGGTGCTCCAGGCGCCAGAGCAGAGATTCCGCTGCAGCCCATGGGGAAGACCATGGTGAGGCAGGCTGTCCCCGTGCAGCCCATGGAGGTCCGTGGAGGGGCAGGTTTGCTGTCAGGACTTGTGACCCCATGGGGGACCCACGCTGGAGCAGTCTGCTCCTGAGGGACTGCACCCCATGGGAGGGACCCACACTGGAGCAGTTTGTGAAGGACTGCAGGCTGTGGGAAGGCCCCACGCTGGAGAAGTTCCTGGAGGCCTGTCTGCTGTGGGAGGGACCCCACACTGGAGCAGGGGAACAGCCTGGGAGGGAAGGAGCGGCAGAGACAACGTGTGACGGACTGAGCACAACCCCCGTTGCCCGTCCCCCTGCGCCGCTGGGAGGGAGGAGGTAGAGAGATTTGGAGTGAAGTTGAGCCTGGGAAGAAGGGAGGGGTGGCAGGGAAGGTGTTTTGAGCTTTGTTTTTTTTTCTCGTTATCCTACTCTGATTGGATTGCTGATAAATTAAATTAATTTCCCTAAGTTGAATCTGTTTACTGTTACGGAACAGTAATGGGTGAATGATCTCTCTCTGTCCTTACCTCAACCCACAAGCCTTTAGTTATATTTACGCTCCCCTGTCCAGCTGAGGAAGGGGAGTGATAGAGCGGCTTTGGTGGGCATCTGGCATCCAGCCAGGGTCAACCCACCACAGAGAATTTCTGCATTGAGAGTTTTATTTTTTTATTTCCAAATTAAATTTTTAAATAAATTTTACTGAAAATTCTTAACTCTTGAAATCACAAATAAAGGTTTATGTAAGATTTTTTTATTATTTTTTTTTTGTTTCACAGAGAATTCTGCAACGTGTTTATTTTTTTAGGCTGGACATCCTGATTCCTATCCAGCTCTATATTCAAATACAGTTTATCTATCTGAGCTATGTTTCTTTGTACGCATTGTGCTGCATATCTGCAAATACCTGAAAGACTCGTTCTCTGAGGTACTGCCAGTGAAACAAGTTTTCATGAACAACAAAGCTTGATAATTCTGTCAAAACTATCTTGACAGTAGCTGGTGTCCTTTCTTCGGTAGACTAGTACCGAGCACTTCTCTGAACATGTTACTGGTTTGTCCTTTCAGGTCTGTGAGCTAGCCAACAGTAAGTGATTCTGAAGAAGGTAAATTCCCTGTTTTTCAGTCAGAATCTGCTCCCTAGAGACCTCCCAAAGACTCCCTTAGATTGTAGAGGTCTGTCCTCTGTAAAAGTTCATTAAATACTCTGAGCCAAAGCACTCAGTAGCAAACAAGCCAAATTAAGCAGGTAAAATACTGCAGCTGAGAAATGTTTAAGGAAACTGCAGGTGTCTGCTTACCATCTTACTGAGTATTCCCTCCCTTCTCTTTTACTCCAAGCCCTTTCTGCTCATATGCACAAAACTCCATGGCAGAATAGAGTCCGCAGTGCTTTATGAAAAGTAAACATTATCTATATTTAGACAGTCCTATATATAACAGTCAATGGCATAAAGTTGTATGAGCATGCATGTAAAGCACCAGAGAACGATAAAGACCAGACCACAGTTAGCAGGCAGATCTTTAGTGTGAACACTTCAAACATCACAGTGAAATCCTGTTTTTAAAAATTGCTATTTATTGTGACTGCCTACCACCTATAAAGATCTCTTCTATGCAGAATAACAGAAGTATGTTCTTTTTATTGCAGGGAGAACACTCTTAACAAGGTAGATAGCCAGAGTAATCATTCATGAAAGGTAACTATAACAATTTATGCTCCTCTTCCTCTGGGAAAGCAACTACTAGATCAGCTGGTTTCTATAGTAATAATTGTGAAGTATTACAGGGAAGCAAGGAATGGTAGCAACTGAAGGGGTAAGGTGGGGGGAACGGTTTTGCATAGCTCTTTGTTTGACTGGCTGCCACTCCGCAGCTAACTGTTCCAGCACTGGTCTTCATGCCATCTTGGGCTGTGTCATCAGCTCCTGGCTTTCTTGGCCATTTCTTGCCTCACTCCTCTCACTCATTTTTTAGCCACTGCTAGGGATGGACTGTCAGGCCATTCTGTGCTCCACAAGTTGTTCCAGAGATGACGTCCTTGCTTGATTGTCTGCTGGCATGAGCCATACTTGTCTGTGTTGAAAGATCCTGCTTGTTGGGTATCCCAGGGCTATTGGTCTGCTTCTGCTTTGCTACCTATGCATCACACCCTCCCTTGTCCTGCAAGCTGTTCCTCCTCCCCTCCCTGCTCCACTACTTGCTGAAACAGAAATTACTTCAATTTCAAAGGATTTGCAAATATTGGTTTTGACCTTTGAGAAGAATCCTGGTTTGAAAAACAGCCTTAATAGGTGCAACTTTTCCCAGTAAGAAAGGTCAAGTGATGGTGAGAGTGCCATTTTGTTAACTGTTTTGTATTTTTTTTCTGTGCGTGTTTTCATTATTTTTCTGTTGGTTGAGCAGCAAGCAATACAACTACACCAGGGCCTTTCAGCTGAGGAACACGCTCATTCTTTGCTAAGTTTCCATTTTGTATATGTGATACCATGCCTTGGTGGTACAAGTGTGACTACTATCAGGTTTATGGCATCAGAGAATCAAACTCTTACTGAGCATCATCTCAATTTACTCAGTTCCTGGAGGTAGCACGTGTTGAGTGGTATCTCCACAGTGTGCAAGTGCTGTCTGAATTCAGTTCCCCAACAAATCGTTCTGTTCCCAAGACATGGTTTTAATGCCTTCTCGAATGGCCAACTTGCATCTTAAACACCAATAACATGGCAGTGCCTCAAAGGCACACAGCAAGCAATTTACTCATAATTCCACTTGCTCTGCTCAGATATGGGTAGATAGGTGTTTAGGGCTGTATGTGTCCCAAATCTTCTCCACCTTTCAATCCTCTTCTTCTCCTGACCATGTTCCACCCTTAAGAAGTGAAACATAAGCCAAGTTTTAGCACAAATATAGACCGAAAAAATTCAAAAGGCCGTTGAGATATTGTTTATATTAACTGGCAATAGTTAAAGTAACACCTATAATATATATAGCTCATATCCCATCCAGAATCAAACAATTCTTTTAAGCATAATCCCTAGTTAAATTGAGTTTTATTATGACAACTAATGTATTATGAAATTTAACAAACCCATAGCAAGGCTTTTGACACTGTCTCCCACAACTTCCTCATAGGAAAGCTCAGGAAGAGTGGGCTAGATGAGTGCACAGTGAGGTGGGTCAAAAACTGGCTGAATGGCAGAGCTCAGCGGGTTGTGATCAGTGGTGCAGAGTCTGGTTGGAGGCCTGTGACCAGTGGTGTTCCCCAGGGGTTGGTACTGGGTCCATCCCTGTTCAACACATTCATCAACGACCTGGATGAAGGGACAGAGTGTACCCTCAGCAA
>VZSC01009874.1:113844-124900 GCA_013398225.1 Steatornis caripensis
TCCCCAGTTCAAGAGAGACAGGGAACTACTGGAGAGAGTCCAGCGGAGGGCACCAAAGGTGATGAGGGGACTGGAGCACTCTCTTTGTGAGGAAAGGCTGAGAGAGCTGGGTCTGTTCAGCCTGGAAAAGAGAAGGCTGAGATGGGATCTCATCAATGCTTATCAATATCTAAAGGGCAGGTGTCAAGAGAATGGGGCCAGACCCTTTTCGGTGGTGCCCACTGTGACAACGAGGGGCAATGGGCACAAACTGGAACACAGGCAGTTCCACCTGAACATGAAGAGGAACTTCTTTACTGTGAGGGTGACAGAGCACCCGAACAGGCTGCCCAGAGAGGTTGTGGAGTCTCCTTCTCTGGAGATATTCAAAACCCGCCTGGATGCATTCCTGTGCAACCTGCTCCTAACCTGCTTTAGCAGGGGGGTTGGACTAGATGATCTCTAGAGGTCCCTTCCAACCCCTACCATTCTGTGATTCTGTGATTCATAGTGAAAGTCCATAGTTAAAGCTTGGGCAATTGAGGTTTAATAATGAGATAAATAGGCTATATTCTGTCTAGCTATGAAAGATTTGCTGAAGAAAAGCATAATCTAGATCTTCATCCTTTTATTCTAATGGAACCATTGTAAAGCAAGCTGCTTAAGAATAATTGAGCTTGCTGCATATTCAGAGAAAAAATCTTTGTGACTAATGAACTAAAACACAATAAATAAATGCATTTCATTGCAGTTTTAGTATAAAAATTCTCACTACATGCTTTTGGTTTTGACAACCTATTTTAACTACATAATTTGGTATTGTTAGCAAAGATGCAAAGGCTATGTGTGGCCAACAGACAAACATTTTCTCTTTCAGCTATTAAATAAATATGTTCGTCTTTCTTTTGTGTCTCTTTTAAGATAATTAAAGTGGTAGGAGGTATTTATCTGGCTCTAATGTTCATGGTTATATGCATTATTGCTAATTAATAGCATTAAGTGTCTGAGTGGTAGAATTGCTCTTCCAGTGCAAAGTAAACAGAACTCTAAAATCACTATATCAGGGAATTGGACACATTCAAGCAGAATGAAAATAACAAGTAGAAGCTGTTATTCTTCTGTTGTGAAGATTTTTTTCTGTAAAACAGATTTTTGAGTACTGGGGATACAAATTTGTAGGGCTATGTTCCAATGTAATGGCCTCAGTGGTTTACTTAGCACACTACATTACTAGGAAGAAAACAGTATGAGTTGTCTTCAGAGAGGTGGAATGAGCTAGAATGATCCCAGGTGGGTTAAAGATAAGGACCTACCAAAATCAGGTTCCTAGGGCTAAATCACGAGTCAAAACATAAGGCATCAAGTGAGACCTTTGCTCAGCAGTCAAAACCAGGAGCCACATTTATTAGCTGTAGGTAATGATCATAGCAATAGACATTTTACAGCGATAATAAAGGTGAAAATTTGAAAAATGCATTAAGTGCTGTAGAAAAGCAAACCCTTAAGCAGAATATAATTCATTATTGAAGAGCCAATTTTCATTTTAGTTTTCACTCTAGTTTTAAACAATTATAACAAAACTTTCATGTTCAACCTCAAACGTACCATTTTGAATATTTCATTTATACCAATGTATCTTTGCAATTTCTTCAGCTTACATATCCATAAGTGCACAATTAATTTTGTGTCTTCTGCGTACAGAAAAATAAAAGCCAAGGCTCTTAAGACAACTAGGTCTCTCCTTCCTCAGATACTTCCACAAGAAGTTCTGTGTTAAATGTTGGTATTGTCTACAGGAGAGTTCTCAGCAAAAGGACACAGGAATTCCTGGTGCTTTCACTATTAAATTTCAGGAATATTATCTCAAAAAGTTGATTGTGACTGCTGGGGCAGATTGTGTATATCAAAGAACAAGTGATACAAAATCATAGCTCAACAAATACCAGAACAAGTTTAATGTACTTGCTTTGTGAAGTTTCATTGAGAGCATTGCTTTCAAAATTAATTGGGAGTTCTGAGATGTGTTGCAACTCAGATGCACAGACAAAAATTACCTATTTAATAACCTAGCTAAAATAACCTAAATCCTTTCTTGCTCTTTCACCTCTTCCTCTGAAATGTTTTATTATCACTTCTTCAATATCCCCAGTTAGGGTACATTCCCAAATCTTAACAGAGCTATGTACTTCAGGTGGCTCACCAGCTTCTCTCTTTGAAGTCATCAGTATAACTTTTAAGAGACTGCCTTTGTATTTTAAGAACCGGCTACTTCAAAAAGTGTAAAAAGCTTTAAGCCATATGCCAGATGTAATCATTAGAAAAGCCAGTTCCTTCCAGAGAACGTATGCTTAGCAGCAGTGTAACCAAGGCTCTGTCTCTTAAGAATATGTTGATTTTTGATTTCTGGAACATTGTATTCTTAAGTTAAGGCAACAGTACCACCTTTTATTTCTTGTTAATTATATATTTATCTGTGAGAAACAGTTTTCCACAAAGGCTATACAGTTTGAATTGCATCTGTTGCTCAGCGGGAATGTTTCTTGCCTCTCATAAAGCACTGTTTAAGCACACAAACAAATTTCTGTGGCTTTCCCTGTGGACCAATGTCTATCACATAGCAACATCTGCTAAGGAACATGCTGCAAAGCTATCTTCATATTTTTCCTCTCTTCCTGGAGATAAATTTGTTCACTTCTGGGAAATGCATCGAACATCTTACAATCACTGTTAGACTCACAATAAACATTTGAAAATGTCGTGTTACAAACAGGCAACTGGCAAGTATTTTGTACGATACCCTGACTAATATAATAGAAAAGGAGACAGTACTGAATATAAATTCTCTGTTATTTGCAAGTACAGAATTTAGCAGGAACAACCCTAGAGCAGACTTCTTAAAAGTTCTAGTCCTGCTAAATGCAACATTGGAGGCTCAAGGTATTAACAACTTGGCAGAAAGTCTTTAGTACCTAGAAAATGTCATTACCTTGTAAAATACGGCAAACCATATTTAAAAAAACCCAAACAACAAAACACAAAACAACAGCGGAATTAAACTAATCTGTCTCCTTGTCTTTTTTTTTTTTCCATATTGAGCAGCCCTCAACACAGTTACAGTAGCGAAAGCCACCCCTTCGTCTTCCTTAGAAATAGCTGGTATCAACACTCCTTGAATGTTCAGTATAGAATTACTCCTCAGAACTCAGTCCCTTTCTCCTGTGCACCAGTGTTTAATTAATTCCAGTGTCCTCAAGGGAGTGTTTTGTAGTATACACACATTTATGGGAGCAAAGAGAATTCTGATTTCAGACTGCTTGCTATTACAAGACAGATTTGTTTGTACTCATTTTCGTACTTCAACCAACCGCTTCTCTCCTGTCACGGTTTAAAGCTGGGCTGGCTATTAAACGGATGACAGACGCTCTTTGTTAACCCCCTCCCTCCTCAAAGAGGTGGGAAAGAGACTTATGGGTTGGAAAAGTTAAAATAGCTTTAATCTAACTACAATAATAATGTATAATAATAGTAGGGAAAATAATAATGAAATATATACAAATATACAAATATGTACAAAACCAAAATCATTGAGGTCCCCCTACCCCGATGACGAATATGTCACTTGGACACTGCGGGGCACGCCCCGAGAGAAGTCCCGGACTGTACTCAGCAGTAGGCAGGAGCTGGATTCAGGAATGCACAGATCAGGATTGAAGGCAGAATAATCAGATGCCGGCCACAGAAGAAGCGAACATGACCCTCGTGATCCCTCAGCCTTATACCGAGTATGATACATATGGGATAGAATACTGCGTTTGTTCCGGTTTGGGTCACCTGTCTGACCCGCTCCTCCCCACCGCAGGTTTGCAGGTGGGACCCCTTCTCTGCTCTTTCAGTTCAAGCACATAAGAAAGTTAGCAGAAGCAAGAATCGACCTGGTCTCCATAGGAATAACAATAAGCAAGAGCCTTTCTGCATACCATCCCTACTGATGTTCCAGCACCAACTATAAACATTGAGCCTTATCACTGCTAGAAGCAGCTACTGTCTGGAAAAACATGCAGGTAATTTCAGAGAGTGCAGCTTCTGAGAAGAGACTTAACTAAAAAGTAAGTTTACTAAAAGAGAATTGGTTCTGTCCTGGCCCAAACCAGGACACGTCCACATATTGAGAATTCACTGTAGACAGGAAAATAACCATTAGGTTGGGTTTGGCATTTACAATAAACATTTCAGAATTTTGAAACATTCAATCATCTATAGAATTATTAAAGTGGTTAAATGAGCTCACATTGGAGAGCTAATTGTTTTACTGCAATATCTACTAGCTGAATTAATACACTAATTAATGTAGATATATGCATTGTTTTCCAGTCCATCCACTTTCTTTGTGGAAGCACAAGCCGTGAGCTACAATATTCTTATATAAAACCATGTTTTGCATTGTCATTAAAACCTTAACACCTCATAAAGTGGGGAGTAATGAAAAAAACCTAACACTCAAAGCACTATAGCAAAAAATGGTCATTTATTTCCTAAATATGTGTTATATATTTAAGCTTACATCTTTAAAACAATGTAGAGCTCAGCCCAGTCATCTCTCAATAGACGTTTAAGGAACAATTAATAGCCCAAGATCCAGCAATCTAAAGACCAAAGTTCAGTCTGTGAATTAGGGAGCCAGTTCTGCTCTCCTACGATACTTCTGATCATAAAGTTCATATGGTGGCTGCTAATAAAGTGTTCTTGACTGAGACAACTGATCAACCAAAGCAGGTCAAAACTGAAAGAGTTCAGTGATCATCGCAGGATTCTGAAAAAAATATGGTGTGTGAGGTTTACTGAGTTTAACTGGAGTTTAAATGGAAAGCACAAAATGTTGAAGAGCAGGGGGAAAATGATATGACAGCCATTGACTTAATAACCTGTAATCTGATTTCAATTTTATGAAAGATATTAGAATAAATTATGAAACAAGAAAAAATAATACCCGGAGAAAAATAAAGCAACATCAGCAGAGGATATGCAGAATTAAATTATGCCAAATAACTCTGTGAGAGAACTGTTTTTTAAAACAAAAGAAATGCAGTTAATCCCTTCTGAAGTAAACCATGGAAAATATTTCACATTACTTTTTAAACCTGAAATGTACATTTTATGGTAAAAGTCAGGCACTAGTTAAGGAACTAGCTCAAGAGGTGACTGCAAGTAGTGGTCAAAGAATTTTCTTGGTAGGTTGAATGTTAAGAGGATACAACACCTTAAATTTACAAGTCCCATTGAATATGAAGTCCTGAGTTTCTAAGATCTAGGTGAAGGGAGAAACTTTCTAATGAAAGAAGGTGAATCTAAAGCATTGTGCTTTGCAGAAAAAGCTACAAAATCTTCCTTGAGAAAACTTTTCAAACATTGCAAGACATAGTCTTTGCAACATGAACATGTTGTACATGCTACATGCTAAATCTGAAAAGCTAGCAATAAAAAGATAGCAAATCCATCAAACTAAACATGTAGTCCTAATATAACAAGAGTATACTTCAAACAGAGACAAGCTCAAATGTAATTATACAGCAAATACTGATAGAGGTATAGCAAACCAATTTGCAATGGGAGACATACGCAAAATCTGGTAGCACAGAAAAGCAAAATCAATTATACAAAATCCATTACTATTTACAATTATCAGTTCTAAACAAGAAAGAGTAGAAAAATTTGTTTACATGCATTTCTGAGGGAACAAAATACTCTCCTCTCCAGAATGACTAGAACAAGAAATGGATATTCTTCTACACTGTATGCCATGGTTATAGTCAAACTGAAACTTAAGGAATGCAAGTTAAAAAAAAAAAAATCTAAAACCTTGTTATTTTACCTTTTCCAGCTCCACTAATAGCAGTAACCCATTTCAGGGCTGCATAAAGCTTAATAATTTAGGACTATCTGCAGCATAGAAACATTCTGCTCATGCGCATCTTTACTCCATCCATATTCCCTTTCTCATGCTCTGACAGAGGAAGCAGATTTGTGTGTTTCAATATTGGCTTTGAACTATCAAAACAAAATTGATTTGAATGTGAGAACTTTCTGTCAATGATTCAGTTTTGTCCCCGGCCAGATTCAAGAGGCACCTTAGTGCACAAGGATAAGACCTTGTCTTTTTGCATACAAAAACACTTAACCCACTATTAAACAGAGCTAAATTGCCTTCAGGAAGTCTGGAAGGAATTTTGCTTCTAGCAGTTATTTCTTCAAGAATTACTATAAACTGCCCTTGCCCATATGGCATGTTCCTCCCAGTGACAGCATGTCTTACTGTCCCATTTGAGGAAGTTATTGTGCTAACAAATATATGCATGATAAAATGTGTAGTAAAAGTGTACAGAGCTATGCTGAACAAGTTTTAAAGCAAGGAAAATACAAAAAAATGAAACATATAACTGGTTCTATTTGATCAGTCATTTCTTAGTTATTTTTCTGGATCTTCATTCATTTTATAACTAACATGTTTGTGTTAAAACTGTAATAATAGAGAATTGGTCACTAAAATTCTAAACCATCATCACTGGAGAATATTAAGCACTGAAGTACTTTAGCACACTGGTAGCTTTATAATTGCAAAGAACCAAGATTAAAAAAATAGGTCCTAATAACTATAAAAAGACCACCAGCAGTAACAGCCAACAATGAAAAACCAAAGCAAAAGTATCCTTTTGAGAGCTAAATATTTCCAAGGAACCACTCAAAATACAAACGGGAAGAAAGGGTGTCAGTACGCAACACCTGTTTGCAGCCAAGGTAAATAGAATAAAAATCACAGTAGGTGATCATCCACAAACTGACAGGGCTACTCACAATGCGAAGACTGCGGTGCGACCCTTCAGCTGATTAAGAAATGCTTTGCGTACAACTTTACATAGAAGCTATTACATTTCATGGCACCATATGGCAGTAGAGCAGAGTAAAACATACGGAAATCCAGTCAGGCAAAGAGAAGCATTAAAGAAGAAATAGTAAGTGTATGATGGCATTGTGAATACCTCTATGTAAAGAACCATTTTGAGTCCCTTGCTCTCTGTGCCAACCAGTTACCCAGGCAGGTTAGCACTGCTCTTAAATTTGATGGATTGTTTTGTGCATCGGTCAAGTCCCAGTTTCTTGTAGCCCTCAGCTCAGGCCGTTCATTACCACTGCTCTGAAGATGCTCACAGCAAGTTGCTTGATTGGGGTATTTCATCTTCCCTTTTTCTTCTCTCATCTTTTTTCTCTGCTCTCTGCCTCTTCCTCACCACTGGTAGCAGCTGCCTTTCCTGCACCAGTCTTTTACCCAGTCCCTACCCCCTCACTCACATGTGCACTAAAGATTTGAGGCATTTCAAGCAGGCAAGTTTTAATGAATGTCTTATACATGTGATAATGCCATGTTATACTTTAAAGAATTTCAGCTTTCAAAGTGAACTGGTTAGATATTTTGCAGGTCTTCCCTGTTCAGGCACTGTTCAAATAAAATTGGGTTTTATTTTAAAATTACACTTGCATATATTTATGTCTCCGCAACCAAAGACTGCTATTTGAATACCTGTGAATATGAATTTTATTGATGAAAATGACAGCATTTTAATTGCTAGCATTAAGAATATTTAGTAAGATATTGGATATAATACAGATTTGGGTCCAGTTCTTGCAGTTATCCTTATTGAAATGGAACTTCATACAGCTGCAAAAACCCAGTTAGCAGACCCCTATGCAAGGTAGAAGTTCTCTTTTCTATGCAGCAGCATTTTCTGTTGAGGACAGTGTAATCAATAAATATATTATTCATATTACAATAGCGTTGAAAAGCTGAAAGTCCATCCACAACCAACAAAGCTTCAGTTCCTGATGAAGGATTTAATCACACTCACATGAAGGATGAAATACGGGAAAATCACATAACATGCAAGCAAAGTGTCAGTAGTGTAAAATGGAATCGTATTTCCTAAATTCTCATATTTCTCCAATTCCTTTTAACACAGTTTTAACAAGAAAAGAAAGATCAGGCAGGAAGGAAAAAATATGTTGAAAAAGAACAAGTTTGATAAATTGAACATAGAAAATTTTAGCGTAAAGTAATCAGGTGATACATACGCTAATATATCAAGAAAACCTGCTACTGGACTTATTTTCGCACTGAAAATTATGACCCTGATTCATTCAAACATAGAAACTTTTGAGTAGCAGAAACCATCCCACAGTGTGTGATAAAATAGAGAAACATGGGTAATAGAAAGAGGATAGGAAGGAGGGGAGGGATTGAGGGGGAGGAGAGAGGGAGGGAGCGGAAAGGAGGAAGGAAGAAAGAACGGCAGAAACTGACAACAGGAGGGAGAGAGGGAAACACATAACCAAGTATGGATCATTGGTCCTGATAAATACTCCTTTTACATTTGACTTCTTTCAAAGCAGAACGTGTACCTGGGACAATTCTTGACCAGATTTTTTAGTCATAAAGATATCCATAGGTGGCAGAATCTAAATTTTTCCCATGTAAAGGGAACAGGAACAAGATTTTAAAGCCCATTTCAACAGCCCAACCTATTCATTTTTACAGTTTGGAGATTAGCCAGTTCCTAAGATTGAGCACTATATGTAGGGATTACCTCATCCATGTTGACAAGCAGCCAGCACTGTTGGTAAGAAGCCACATCATGACTGCAAAATATTTTTAAGACGTGGAAGGAGAGTAACTTTGAATCTGAAACAAGCAACTCCTTTTCGATATTGGCAGCACATAAGTACCTTAGTTTGAATTTTGGACCTGACATTGTGGCTCAGAAGGAGAAATGAATTGTCTTTGTCAGGAACATATTAAAGAAATAAGGGGGGAAAATATTCAGGATTTATCAATGATTTCTGTACACTTCTGGTTTTCCATGAGCATTCAAAGAGCTCTTTTTCAGCATTGGGGAAAATATGTACACACAGCAGCCACCGGTATGACTGCCACACATGTACATATAGGAAATCTCATTTGGAATAGAAGAAGCAGTAACACTGATAGCAAGGACTTTATCACATCTCAAATTGCGAAATAGGAACTCAGGATCCGTGATGGCTTTTTACTGCCCTCTCTTCAGACTCTTCAAATTTCATTTATTTTTGTGTACAAACTAGTTAGATCAAAAGTAGTCCAGTTATGTCAACTCAAGGTACAATTACAACTCTCTTGTCTATAAAACAGTTTAAGTTTCTGACTGGCAATTATTAAAAGAAAAAAAAATAGTTCATGGAGTAATAGTAATTGGGGAATGGGAAGAAGTGAGACAGTCACAGCCCAAGAAAATGTTTATTTACTCTCAAATCTCTGATGGGCTGCACTGGAGTCTGGAGGTAGCCTCCAAAGAGCAACTGCTCCTGGCTTTCTGAAGCTGGTGTGTCAGCTTTGCCTGGCTGGGTTCTGGCCAACCATCTGTCAACAGAGCTTGCCTTGTTTAGCCTAGCAAAACAAAAGCTGAGAGAGAATACAGTCACTCCCAATAAACACTTTGGGGATAAACAAAGGAGAGGAATAAGAATTGTTTAATCTAAGGGACAACGTTGGCATAAAACCAAATAGAAACAAACTGGCCATGAATAAATTTTGGTTCGAATTTAGAAGGCCTCCCACAGAAGTACAGTTCCAGAACAGCCTTCCTATGGCTGTAATGGTGTTGCGCGCCAGTCACAGACCGGAGCGAGGTTTTGCTCGTGTTCTCGGGAACAGAATTAAGACTCAAAATGGAATCAAGTGCCAAGGAACTTTATTTGCCCACTGACAGGTTTGCAAATGCAAAGGAGTGAGCGAGAGAGAAAGAGAGAACGGAAGGAAAGAAAGAGGAAAGGATGAAGGAGTGCAATAGCTACCACCCCAGAGCTGCGGCATCCTGACAGTCCGATTTGTTTTCAAGTCCGGTGGGAGAACGTTCTGTCAGATGTTGGTTGGTTCCGTTCTTTTATAGGGTTGTCACGAGCTGTTCTGCTTAACCACCCCTTCCACCCAGCGGTGGCGTGCATGCCCAATATCGTTCCTAGGGGGGTCTCCAGGAGCTTTAGGTGGTCCTCAGGGGTCTCCAGGCCCCTCGATCTCACTGACCCGGGTCTGGGCGCATGCACATGGATTTGGTTAAGTTTCTCAGAATTAGCTCCCCCTGTTGCTCCGTGGGGTCAGTTGGTGTTTTTCCTGCTGTGTCAATGTTGAGACAAACATCTGTGTCGGTAGTGTCAGCAATGTTGTGACAAACATGCTGTGGCAGCGGTGTAGTTTTCACCGGTGCAGTCTCTTACAAATGGGAGTTAAACAGCTTCAGGATTTACTAACTTCAAGTTTACTCTGTTTATGAAGAGAGTTTTATGATATTGTCTCCAAAACCAAAGTAAAATGCAGAGGCTTCCTTCTAGTCTGTTCCTTCAGTAACATTGGTTACAAATGCGAGCTTATCAAAAAGGTGTAAGTTCTTAAAATAATGATGCCAGTTCTGTACCAAAATATTCACTACTGATCATTTGTTCCATTCATACTGACACAAAAATGTTAGTTGTGCAAAGCCATATGGGTATCAGTTTCATAAGACCATTAACTGGATGCATTTCTGAAAGTGCAGCTTTGAACTTTGCATAATCTATTTGTTTTAGCACAAATTCTGTGGAGCAGCCAAAGCAAATTGTAAAGTAAATGGCTGCAAGTGTGACTCATGTCAGGTAAGCGGCATTCCAGTTCTCCTTGCATAATTGGTGATGCTGTCGCAAGTGACTAAATACCACTTTTAATGCAGATCCTGTGGGGCTTTAGAGCAGATTCTATGTCATATGACCAAGAAATATATGCAGTATGATCCAAAATAATGACTGTGAGGGACTGGAGGGAAGATGTACATTCCATTAACTTTCTAGGTAAATACTAACTCAACTATATGAAAGCTTGATCTAACTCAGTAGGTAAATCCATGCTTGGATAAATCTGCAATTAAGGTAGAACTCCAGCACTGTCTTCACAGGCCAGTGAAGGCCTGTGAGGCCTGTGACCAGCGGTGTTCCCCAGGGGTCAGTGCTGGGTCCAGTCCTGTTC
>VZSC01009874.1:125817-148624 GCA_013398225.1 Steatornis caripensis
GAGCACTGGAACAGGCTGCCCAGAGAGGTTGTGGAGTCTCCTTCTCTGGAGATATTCAAAACCCGCCTGGATGCATTCCTGTGCAACCTGCTCTAGGCTAACCTGCTTTAGCAGGGGGGTTGGACTAGATGATCTCTAGAGGTCCCTTCCAACCCCCACCATTCTATGATTCTATGATTCTGTGATTCACAGATGTTGGTTTCAGCAAGACTACTGGTAGACTCACATTGCAGAACCGAATGCATCTATTAGTTTTGTGCTGTAGAAATAGTGTTCCTGTGGTAAAGGTTGCTGCTGCTTGTAGGATTTCAGAAGCATTTGAGATTATTTCAGCTAAAGAATTTTGTTTCATCATTATTAATATTGAAATATAGCATTTGTATTATTTCTGTGATATCTGTATCCCTGTTACTTTCTGTACTTCTCTAGACCTTTCTCTTGCTGTTTGGTCTTAGTGTTGAAGAAAAGAACTCAGTACACGGGTAACTGCACACAAAATCACTACAGAAAAATCATCAGATAAGACCAACACATCAGCTTAAGAAATGATGTTATTAATGCAGCAGGCATACCCTTTTTCTTCAGAAATCTTTTGTTACAATATTAATCTGAATTATCTAGGATCAGCCGCATGTCTATATTTTACTTTCACTATGCATTATTTGCTATATTTCTCTAACAGAAATTCAGAAGTACCAGTTGGCTTATTGTTACTAGGAGTTTCAACCTATCAACCCCAAAGCTTAATTTCCTAATGTGTCACATCTAGTTATGCTTTCCTGTATTCATTAGAGTAGAATCACAGCTGTGGAATCATATATATAAATAATTTATAATAACAGGGCATGACTATAATAGATTAGCTATGGTGACACTACCTTAATTTAAAGCTGATGATGATACCTTATTATGAAGCCAATTATTTCCAGACCATGACTGAATCGTCATGTGTATCACATACATACACATACATGTATATATAAATCCAAGTACATAATATGCAGACTATATTTGTCCTTGACACTAAGAAATGAAATCAAAAGACAAAATGGTCAGGGAATAAAATGTTGTACCAAGTTCTTCCACTTGATAAGCTGTGCCATTTACTCCTACACATCTCGCCTCCGTTCTGGGAGACTCTGAACGCAGAACTGTTTAGGTGAACAGAAATGGCTGTTTACAAACATCTTATAACACACCTGCACATATTCTACAGTATCCCACCTATGTTGGAGGGAAAAAAAGGAAAACCACAATACTTTTTTTAGGGGAATATAAATAGGAATATTTAAAGAGTCATTTTAACATACCTGTTTTCACACTCCTCACCAAAAAAATCCAGCTTCCTTAAAATTTAGGAATTCAAGCAGCATGCATTCAAACAGAACAATCACATTCCTTTAAAGTAACATAAATTGACTTTCCACACACAGAACAATCACCATCTTGGGGGAAAACATGGATATTACTGGCTAGTTTGGAATCTCTACTTTCAGTTACCAGCCTCCTCCAGAAGATATTCTGGGCCAACCTTACCTCTTAATGGAAATCTGTAATAGCTCTTCAGAACTTAAGTTTAAGTCAACGTTTCTCTTTAGTTATCAAGTCAGATATACTCTAGAAAAGTCTTCATCTGCTGTACTACTACTAATTACTTTTTCAGCTGGCAGGCAAAAGTTACATTGCTGACACCAGTAGGACTCCAGTTAGAACTGCTAGAATAAAAAAAGATTAATTAGAATTTGACCAAAACACTTTTAGATATGAGTAACTCAATCCAGCATGACTGTTTCCCATCACACTTAAGATGTTTGCTGTTGACCTTCATCGGTGAGTCACGAAAATGCTCTAACTAAGCACTGTGGGCCTCATAGGAGCTAAAAGAGTTGGAAGCTGAGTTCAATGATGACTTCTGTCACGGTTTAAAGCTGGGCTGGCTGTTAAGCGAACGACAGACGCTCTTTGTTAACCCCCTCCCTCCCCAAAGTGGGGGGGAAAGAGAAAAGGGAAAGAGACTTATGGGTTAGAAAAGTTAAAACAGCTTTAATCTAACTACAATAATAATGAGTAATTAATAATAATGAAATATATACAAATATANTACTTGAACATAAGTCAACTTGAATTTACCTATAGATTTCACATTTGGAAATACAAGGGAAATCACTTTTTGTTGTGTTAATTAACTTGCAGCTATTTGAACTCATTATTAGAATTTAAAATATCAGGTAGAAAACAGGTGCTTAATGGAGCTAAAGGTGCTGTGTAGAATCAGTTGAAAACATCTGACATTT
Source organism: Steatornis caripensis (assembly GCA_013398225.1). Classification (NCBI taxonomy): domain Eukaryota; kingdom Metazoa; phylum Chordata; class Aves; order Caprimulgiformes; family Steatornithidae; genus Steatornis; species Steatornis caripensis. The sequence continues at coordinate 128,112 of VZSC01009874.1, forward strand.
CAAAGTGACTGAAGAAAGGGTCAAAATTATCTTTAGCACTGTCATGTGAATCCCACTTTTACCTACCTGTGGATCTCACAAAAACGCTCTCATTTTCCCATGGTCTTGAGATGCTGCTGACAGTTCAAGCTTTGGAGAACTGCTCATTAATGAATACTAATTTTTTTGCTTGCACAGTCATTATGGAATGAAAAAAATGCAGACACTGCAAAAAGTGTAGTAAAAAGACTCTACTTTTTGTCCAGAAATTCAGTATTACGAAATAATCCAGACATAGCAGTGAGAACACGTGACTCTCACTAGAGATGTTTATCAACACCACTGTGAGGGACTTGGAGGGACTGAGGGTCCCTCACCCTGCCCACAGCCCAGGACCCCATGTCAGCCCCCCAGGGGCGTCAGCCCCTGCCCCAGCGATGCTGCAGCAGGGCTGGTCTCCAGTTTCCCACAGTCCTGCCCTGCCCAGCCATGGGCACTGAGCTGTGCCCACCTGGGGGCCCATGTCCCGTCCTGGCCTCAGCCCATCACCACCCCCACGGCCTTGCCCAACTATCCTGGGCCCATGTCTGCCCCCAGCCTGATGTGCTGGCTGGACCTTGGACCCACCTCATCACCATGATACTGTCTTATTATCTGGGCCCTTGGTTGGGCCTGGCCATGATCTCTGGGTCTGCCCCACTTCCTGACTCAGCTGTGCGGCTCAGTCCTGGCTTCAAGCCCCTGCCTGGCCAGCACAGGGACTCCTGGGCTCCCCGCTCCCCATCCTTTCTCTGACTGCTCCCTGATAACCGTGTCCTCTCCCTAGCCCAAGCTGCATAGGAAAATCCAGAAAATTTACTGCTTGGCAGCTCTTACTTTTTAAACAGAGGAGATATTTTATATGGTCATTAAATAGTTAAGATAGATTCTCATTCAGTTTAATCCATATGTACAAGCTACATACACACACGAAACTGGAAGGGACAAATGCCGTTGCTCAGCAACAAGAAACTGGCAAAAGCTCAAATACTCCACATTTTCAGCAGACAATGGCTCTCTGAGCTCAACAATCAATAGCGTTTGATGCAAAGGAAATGCCTGGTTTATCACACTTGCCATCTAATTACACCTCAAGTGTATTTGTGGCTGACATACATAAAAACATATCTGAACTCCAGCTGTTTGAATAATGTATTGAAAATTTCACCTTTTTTGCTTGAAAGCCAGTTACAACAAATGAGTTTGTTATTTGTAGGTATTCAGTGAATAATTTATGGGAAACAAATGTCACTCTATCAGTTATTCAAGAGATTCAGTTTAACTATTCACAACCCAGGCTGTTCAAAGATGACTCAAGTCTGTCATAAAAATACAATCTGAATTATGTCTCCTTTGTTCCAACAGCTTCTTCCTCCATGGTTCTTTATATATCACCTTGTTTTTGTGCATACACAAATAAGTAAGTAAGTCCCACATTTTGTTTCTTCTGCCAGCTGTCCTTTTCCTGTTTCCCCATTTTACTTCAGGCTCTTTCCCTCAATTTCTCTCTTGGCTCTTCCACAATTCCTCCTCTCCCCTTAGGGACCACTAATACCTGCTTAGAAGATGAATTTGTGTTATCTCTCTGATCCCCATATGCAGCAAGTTGCTCCTTGGAGACAGTGAGTTTCTCGCTTGGCATCTGGCAGAGGCTGGCATGGCCCCACAAACCATGGCAGAGGTGGAACTAGATGCTGCAGGCCTGCAGGAAGGAGAGCAGGTACCAGCACCAGCAGACAGGAACTATGGAGCTAGGAAACGTGCCGCTGCCAGCGCCAGGATACAGGACAGAAACACACTTTACAGAATCTGAATTTCCTGGTTTGAAAATACTATGGTGACGACAACTTTGTTACAGAAAGAGATTCATTGCCCTCTGTTTTACTAAAAAAAACCTAGGCATCATCTGCTTAATGGTCATCATCCAGATACCACCACAGTCAATCGTGAGAGAGAGGAGAGGTGTTGCTAGAAAGCACACTGTCTGTCCTGCCTTAGACACCTAAGTGTCTGGCGCTACGTATTTTCTTCATGGGATATAGAGGGATTCTAAACAATTAACTTAGACTAGGCCTCTAAATCTAAGAAATTGAAAGTTGGATGGGATTAATCCCACCAATTTTCTGAATTGCACTAACAGTCCATAGGGTTTAATTATTTTTTCCATCATATCACACAGTAGTACCTGAAAGAGAGCATACATTAAAAGAAAAAATAAAAATCTGGAATTCAAAATGTTAATTAGTGATGAATCAGAATTGCAGAATTGTGTTGAAAAAGATATTACATACAGAGCTAAGAAGTAATTCTTTCAGAGATCCTCCTGGAAACTTACAATGACAGAGAATGAGATTTTGTAAAATGATCCAGTGGTTAAACGTAGCTGATCTGAGATACGCTGAGATTCCTAAAATGTATGTTTAGATGCATCAGTATATATTTAATTTAATTTCACCCAGAATAGTGGAAAAAGTTATGTCAATGAAAGAAGAAACATGGGAGAGTAGAAGGTTGGCCTTGTGGGAATTACATTTTAACGTGCTTAGAATGGTCCTAACAAACGCGTTAACATTTAAAAGCCTCCTTGTTCCTCTTATCTCTAAAAAATGTAAGATTTCCAAGCTATTCAACTTTTGATTATTAAATTACCAATATTTGTGATATTATTATCCTGTTAAAAAAAATTATATGTGGTCATAAATCAAGCACATTTTGGTTTGTGGATATACAAGCCGCCTAAGGTAAAAGAATATCTTTTATAATCTGCTACCTTCATAAATTGTCTGGAAAGAGCAAATTATATGCAGGATGTAACCAAAGTTAGCACTTCTCATGTCTTTATTTTTCCTAGGGTGAAGCAGAAGTCTTGTTTCCTTGCTTTTATAATGAAAAAAACATTCATATGCAAGACTCAGGGAGCTTTTTCTTTCCTTTCACTGAAACAAAATTGTATCTGTCTTGAAAAACATAGTTGTTTCCTACATGTGTCTTTGATCCTATATCACTGAAGGTATAACCTCAAAGAGGCTAGGTCACAAAGAACAGCTATAAAAAGAACTCTTTGAGGTTATTTTTATTTGTTTTATGGAATGTGTGCCTTTATGGGCTTTTTAGGTCATATTTTCTAGTTTATATCTGCTTCTATAAAGACAGGATTCTTAATAAGGACAACACATAGAAACACCTTGCAGCTGAAACTCTTACTTAACTACACAAATCCAGGAGATGGTTCTTGAAAAACTATGTGATAAAACCGGGAGATTTGGCGAAGGTATGATCTAGGGAAAGCACTCAAACATGACCTTCAAGTAATCCTGGCTTTAGGTTTCAATGACAAAGAGTTAAAGTTGAGCATAATTTGAATCAGGATGAACAACTCTGAATAAAGTCAAAGTGAAGTCGAACAAGAACCTTACAAAGCACAATCCTGACTTCTCTGAAAGCAACACAAAACTCTTATTAATATTCATTGATTTTTTCTTTCGCACTTGATATATTTTTTTAATCATTTCTAGATAACCTATCATTTCTATAAAGAATGAATGGAATAGTTTTAATTTTGTACTATTGTTCCTATATTCTATCTGCTAATACTACCATTTGTATTTTTATATGAAATACTATACTGCATTAAAATACCTTTTAATGGAGTTTTATTTATGAAAGTTATTTTTAAGATTCAGAAATTGAAATGATACCTTTTGTTGTATTGTTTTCTCTACGCTTATCTGCTTCATTTTTATGGCAACCATTAATTTAGTACCTGAGCAACTCACAAGTTATAGGCTTTTACTGTCAATATCTTTGTGAACAATAGCAGTGAAATGTAACGGCAATATCATCACCTAACAGCACAAAACTGAAGCAGAAAAAAATAAGGATCAGATTCAATAAAAGATTTAGGTACATTAAACAGACATTATGTTAAGTACTGTAATATTAATTCTTTGATGTCTGAAAATAATTTTTAAAAAGCTCTGAATTAAGCACTTTGCTTATAGAGTTGCTGCGATGAGTCAGACAACTGAGATGGCCGGCGCAAACTCGCCGGCACATTCAGCAGACAGGTCCCCAGACTGATCGGGAGGCAGAAGGCGCAGAGCCTACCTAGCAGCCAGCAGCCAGAAAACAGAGGCATGCCTTGTGGCTGGAGTCCTCCTCTCAGAAATGCTTCTGCTAGTTATTCAAAAACCTTTTAATGAAAAGTGCAATAATCACATGAGTAGAGGGTAAAAATCTTTGATTGCTCATTCACATGGGAACACCCAAACCATCACGGTCCATCATGGCCCTGCTGTCTATTCCCTATTATCAGAAGAGTAAGTTAATGGCTGCAGAATGCACAGCTTCAACAGAAAAGCTGGAGGGTATTTTCACTCAGCCTCTAAACAAGGAGTTAAATGATTTACACAGAACATATCTTAGTTTAGATTTGAATGACTTTAAGTGAAAGAGGAGAGTTAACCCAAGGGGTTAGCTATGTATCCAGTGCTGTAACCATTAATTTACTGTATAGAAAGGAGTATCATATGATGGTACCTTGTAAAAGGTGGGGTTCATCATGACTGATTTTTAAGTACTACTAACTGTATCTGTTTGTAAGGTAGTGAAAACACGTATCATTAAATTTGTCAAAAGAGATGGTTGAAATACCTGTCACTACTAACTTCAGAAAGCCAGTGCTTATGCCTGGACTTCTATTCCTTCTCTTTCTTCCTTTCTTTCATTTTTTTGAGCTGTAGATACCTGTTTAAGTAATAGTTTTTAGAATAATTGTAAAGAATCCATGGATAAATCCCAGATACTTTAAGATTATTAGAATAGCAACTGTACTAAACTAGATTTTACTGGTAGTCTTGGTGAGAAGTCTATAGGGGTTGGCGGCTGGTTTTCTGTCACGGTAAGGGATGACAGACACTCTTTGTTAACCCCCTCCCTCCCCAAAGTGGGGGAAAGAGAAAAGGGAAAGAGACTTATGGGTTGCAAAAGTTAAAATAACTTTAATCTAACTACAATAATAATGTATAATAATAGTAGGGAAAATAATAATGAAATATATACAAATATACAAATATGTACAGAACCAATATCGAGCTCCCCCCGACCCTGATGACAAATACATCACCCGGACGCTGCGGGGCACACCCCGAGAAAGGTCCCGGACTGCACTCAGCAGCAGGCACGAACTGGATTCAGGAATGCATGGATTGGGATCAAAGGCAGAAGAATTGGACAGAGTACTCCTCGGATGACGGCCATAGAAGAAGAGAGAGATACCCTCGTGAACCCTCAGCTTTATACCGAGTATGACACGTATGGGATGGAATACTCCCTTTGGTCAGGTCTGGGTCACCTGTCCGACCCGCTCCTCCCCACCGCAGGGTCGCAGGTGTGACCACTTCTCTGCTCTTTCAGTTCCGGCACATACAAAACGTTAGCAGAAGCAAGCATTAACCTTGGTCTCCATAGGGATAACTATAAGCAAGAGCCTGTGTGCATACCATCCCTACTGATGTTCCAGCACTAACTATAAACACCGAGCCTTATCACTTCTAGAAGCAGCTACTGTCTGGAAAAACATGCAGGTAATTTCAGACAGTGCAGCTTTTCAGAAAAGACTCAACTAAAAAGCAAAGTTACTGAAAGAAAATTGGTTCTGTCCTGGCCCAAAGCAGGACATTTTCATTGAAGGAAATAGAACTGGGACCTCCAATATTCACTTACAAAATTTCCTGTGACTGACAAAGGAGAATAATTACTTGTCAAATCAACAAGAAAAGATAAACCAGAGTTAGGATTTGTGTTGATGCCAAACAAAATTCTCTATGTTTCAGGTGAAAAGTACCTCTGATTTGGCTGCTTCCCTGATGATACAAGATAACTTCTTAATAAAGTTGTGCTGGATGATTATCTACCTAAGTGCCCATATTAATGAACTGCCCTAAAGTACAGGATGTTTTTCAGAAGCCAGTTATAGATATAATTAAGATCATAGTTATAAACTGGCTAGATCAATTGACCCAGAGGATTTTTCTGGGCTCTTCTGAACAAAATACATGCTTGATTTTGTTCAAGAGATTCATATTGCAGGAGACAGTGCATTGCTTTTTTTTTTTTTTTAACATTTTTGTACACTAACCTTGTGGAAACAACAGTTGAAGAATGTTTTAGTCCTAGAGTAACTGTCAGTTAACCTTTAGAAAGAGATTAATTCCCAATGGTGGAAACTCCCAGGGATTTGTGGAACAATAATTCCTCATTACTTTGATCAAATTCTGTTCCTACTGCTTTTACTAGTCAATTTTTACTAATTTTGCTGTGTTTACAATTTGTAATATTCTTCTGTAGAGTACTGATTAACAAGCATTAGTATGCTTCAGTTATGCACGGAAATATTCAGTCACTCTTCAACAAAACTCCATATTGTTCCATCCTTTGTTCCAAAGTATTTACAAATAATTATCTGTGTTAAGGAACATTAACAACTCCAAGAGTTATAGGAAAACTATGGGAGGCATCATCAGCTTCTTTCATTCAATTTTTCATAACTTCAATTTCCAAGACAACAAAAGAGCTAATTGCACAAATCCAGCAGCAGATTTTTTGAAACAGTTTGCTGTTTTCTCTGGAGAAGGGAGAGACTTCTTTTTTAAGTCTCTTCTAAGCAATTAATAATTCAATGGATGAAATCTGAAGCAAAAAAATAATTAAAGTGAAGCCCCTCTTTGGAAACAGTATATTTTGCGAAGAACACTGACTGAGCCTTATATTGGTTCTTTCTCCACTCCCAACTCACAAACTTATGTTAATAATATTTCTTCTGTAGGTTTTCTGCGACAAAATCTGTCATCATTTGAACTCTCACTAAGAAAAAAATACTTGTAAGGTCAGGAAGAAGTCGTTTTATATTTTTTTGCCTAAAATACAGCACCCAAAAGAACTCTGCAGTTCCCCGGTCAGTGACTGAAAGTGCTGTCATTGTGTCATGTGCGAGCTGTCATTATGTTAGGAAATACAACCTTTTAAAAATACAACTTTTTATTACTAAGCAACGTCCCAAGTTCCGGAAAGAACTGTTTTTAAGAGTTGTTTATTCTTATGTGTTACATCTGAGGAATCCATATAAAGGAAAGCAATTGTCTAAAGAAGGCCCAAATCAAGTTTGTTATAAAAATACAAAGAGTAAAACAAGGTTTCTTTGTCAATGACCTGGTTCTGTCACTGGAAAGACATCCTCTTAGGAAGGGCATTATCACAGTAAAGAATACGGTATGCCTTCCATATTTTTCACTAGCTCTCTAAATGTTCCATGTGCAGGTAAGGCATAAGAAAATATAAGCCAGTGTGAACATTTGTATCATAAAACGTAAGCAGAAAAATCCTTTAAGAAGAAGCATTTCTTGCTATTATCACCATTTAAAAGGCAATACCATAATGCATGAATATCCTGTTTCAGGATTTGGTTCCAAACAAGTTGTTCCATGGGTTTTCAAAGGTCACACTAGCATTGATCCTGATGGAATCAGATCTTGTAGGAAATTGTTGTATTCTTCACAGTCTTCGTATATAATTACTGAACAATTCTATGGCATGAAGATAGCCTTATTGGGACAACTTTAGAAATGCTGAAAGTCTGACTCTGTTGTTGAGCAGTAAACGTATTGCTTACAATGTTGCCTGCATTTCCTAGTTTAGAAGAAAACCAGATTAGCTGCACAGCAGTTCAGGTCTGTTAAATCTGAATTCACCCGCGGCTTGTATTTCCTGATATTGCACAGCATTCTTGGATCCTGGAGGTTTTAGCTAGGTGCCAGAAAAAAGAAATCAAAAGCTTCACCAAAAGAGAGGAATTGTCAAGTATCATGTAGTAGTATAGCAAGGTCTTTCAACAACAACAACAACAAAAAAAAACCAAACCCCTAAAGCATTTAGTAGAGAAAAGGCCCTTGTAAATAGCATAAGTAAAGCAGTACAGAGGGATGTATAAGGGAACCAACTCTTCCCCTTCAGAAAAAAAAAACCAAACCATTATGTTTCCCTGCAAGCAATCCCAGACTTCCCAGACTATTTTCTGATGTGATGAAGGACTCCTAGAGCATATCCAGCTCTTCTTCCTTAGACTTTGGTCATTATTGTGCTCATGTGAATGCCCATAAATAAATCCTCCTCCCTGGAAGTGACTCTCCCTACTCTAGATGACCTGAATAACCTCGCCTCAGAAAAGCCTGTCCTTTTAGGGCAAAATGTTGTTTATGAAGCCACTACATTATGAAAAGTCTGATTTAAAAGGGATGACTGCTAGTCAAAAGATGTAGCTACAAGTCTGATATACTGCTCTGACTTTATTTTCCCTCCTTCTTGAATGTGATTTGTAGATGCTGGTTACCAACCCTTAGCTGCTTTTGATTTGACTTCAGTATCAAGATTCCAGTCATGAGGAGGATTGCTCAATAGTAAAGATTGCTTTTCAGCTTACGATCCAACCATTCCTGAGGTTCCACGAATTACTTCGAGGGAACTAAGAAAATACGCCTTAAAAAAACAGCGCCATATATTGTTGTTCAGTAATCCACGTGTCTGGGGTTTTTTTTCTAAAGCATTCTACACCATCATTGGAAAAATTCATGTAGTCCACAACAGGACACAAGAACACACACCCTACACCTGCCATAATGCAATGGTATGCTATAGTAGGATTGTAATAAATAAAAACTTAGGACATAAGAGGATACAAATAATCTAGACATATTATTATTTCTTACTGAACTTATCCTTCATTTTACACTAGCATGAAATCCACCAGTGAATTTAAACCCATTAAGTAATATAAAATTAGTTACCACATAAGTATTGAGCTTCCTCTGTAGAAGTTTGCAGTTTGTTTACAGAACAGAGTTTTGTAAATGTTTTATTGACCTAGTGGTTGAGTGCAGAGACACATGTTTATTCAGACTAGATATTTGTTAACAGTGGAATGACATTTTGGCTTTCTCTCAAGAAAATGTCATTTGGGGTGTGCAAAGGAAGTCTGGAACCATATGCTTTCTCCTAAGACTGTACTTTACAGTTTCGGTAAAGGACACAAGAACGTTTCATCTGCCTCTAAAGTGAACTGAGAGCATCAAAACTAGGAGCTGTTGGAATTTACTTTCTTTACGAAATGCCCTGAAATGCCCTCTTTGTGCTGCACGAAAGCTGCAGGTTCTACAGAATGCTTTCCTGTATCATTGTCACACCACCAAACAGATTTGCCTTTCAAAGACATGGCCCTGGGTGCACATCTGAGATGAGATATTTGTTCCTCAACACCAGAGGGAAGGTGACTTACGCTTGTTACAGGATGTACTACTCCCTGTGCACTGATACATGGTATTTCCAAGCAGAGAAAGTCTCTAGCTGTAGGTATTTTGACAAGGCGGAGAGTAGTGAGAAATCAGTGTTTCGATATGAATTGACTGCATTTTTCTTTGAGGTCATAAAAATCTGTTCATTCTCGATCACAGAGACAGGAAGCTCTCAATGCACTGTGTTGGTGTTACCGTTCTCAGACACTAGCAAAAGAAATAAAATATGTTCATCTGGAGATCTAGCAAGCTTGCTTTTACAGCTTGAAAATTACTGACACATGAAATTAAGGGCTATGGTCCACAAGATCTATCAGGTCTTGTGATCAGATCTTTGAACTCTATCATTTCAAGAAATGAAAGATTGGAATGGGGGCAAAAAAGGTTAACAAAAGAAACAGGGAGGAGAAAATCTGGCATGCTGGAAACACAAGGTAAAAATCTGATTGCTTTCAATAGATCAAACTTGAACTCCAGGAATCAATTAAATACAATAAAGTTAATACAAGCTGCTTCAATTATGACTAATCGTCACACCTAGGCATATGCGTATTTTTTAAATGTGAAAGTATCTGGACAATTTTACTACTACTGTTATGCCTTTATGACAGAAATACAATTTTCTTTTAGCAAAACAAACTTTGAAAAAATCTGACGTTTTCTCAGTAGAATAGTTTTACTGAATTTAAGAACAATGGAATTATTTTTTTTACTTTATTTTCTGGGAGACATCGGAATTGTTACGCTATGTTAATGCGATAAACAAGATGTGAACTCCACTGGGCATTGCTCCCTAGTATGACTTTTACAGTGTTGAAAGCTAGCCGTTACCAGCAATGGCCTGATCTCACATCGAGACTACAGCCACGGCAGATTCCTCTCTTGATCCATGTCTCTACAAAGAGGAGTGCTGGCGGATTCGGCAGCGGAGGCGAAAGCCAGGGAGGTTGCTTCAAAGTACTGTTCTTTCAGTCATTTTTTTTGTAAGGATCAGGCTGCACAACAGTAAATTGCAAAGCTGAAATTGTAATAGGGATTGATTTCAAATAAGTCTTCTTCATTACTTAGAGATTTCTCATTATTACATGTCGAAAAAAGGCAGAGGCCAAGAAGGCAGGCTTTGCTGACTTGAAGAGGAACCAAGAAGTAAGCTGTGTAGTCTGGAAAAGGTGTATTGTTTTAAGTCTCTCTGGGGAAAGTATTGTTGCAAAGCACTGTGGGGAAGGGCTATTAATAGGAAAAGTAGAAAAAAATTGGTGTGCCTTCTCTTTTACCTTGGAGGCCAGTAAAGCCCCACATCAAGAAGCATAATCCAGATATTGACCTAGAAAGAATACTCTATTCATTCAAGAAAATTGGCCAGCTACCAGAAACATCACATAAGATTATTGGTTTCTTTTCGTGTTCCCCAGGGGCTAGCCTTCGTTTGACAGTTGCTTTTCCTCTGAGACAGGCTAATAAGAGGTTCAAACTAGTTCTTCGTATGATGGTCAGACTGGAAAAGCAGTGTCCTCAGTCTTGAACATCAGTTTTCCTGATTTCTAACAGAACAATTCCGGGCTATGACAAGCCCAGCTGAAGCAACCTTACCTCCAATTTTCAGGAAGTAAAACAATATAACCAATATAGTATTACAGGAAAAGGAAAAGTATCTGTACGTTATTAGTATTGATTATTGCAACAAAAAATAACAACAGCCTTCAAAATAGATGGGCAAAGAAGGAGATCAAATACTGTAGCGGTATGGCTTCAACTCTATTGCAGTTTCTTAGTATCTGTTTTAAAATACTATACCTTTGTGTAAAGAACACAATTACTTCCCTTTCCCTTCCCAATTAAAACAGAGTAATTACTTTATGGATACAGGGTAAAATCGGACAATGAAAGGTAAGTAACGATGTACACACACACACACACACACACACACACGCAGTGTCTGTTTAGTCGCTCTCTGTGCAGGTCAAAACTGCAGAGATGTTGAAGACTGTAGAACATGTAATACTAATATTAATATACTTAATATCTTACTATAATGATAATCTTAAAATACTCATATTCATTTTATGAAGATACACCAGGGGAAAAGAAATCATTGCTACCTACTACTTATCAATCATTCTGCTATTTAAAATGTTTTGATAGAGCAATCAGAATATAAATATGTAATATCAGATTCAGTCGCACCATGAATGGAAGACGTGCATAACAGGCAGGCTGAATTGTGCTTCCATAAAGCATTTGGTAAACAGCGATGAGTAACTGACATAACAGAAAACAGGAGAGTCACTTATTATTTGCCCTGCTCTCTCCTGCTGCCCACTGGTGGACTGGTTCTGCTGGATGCTGTTCAAAGACTAAAAGAGTATCTACACCACGTGGGAGACAGCGGTGCCAAGCCAGCGTCGTTCCTACCTATTATGTTCACCCCTTGAAGTTAGCACGTGGGCACTATCTTTCAGTGAGGAGTTAACAGAAGGGAGCTGAGATGGTGACTACCTTACCTTCTCCCCTGTTCAAAGCCAGATGACCCTCTAAGTTTCACATGACAGGCACTACGCTGCCGGGTTGGGTGGGCCCTCTTCACTGACCTTCATTCCAGCTCTGCGTGGATTGCTACTTTACTTCCTCAGATACGGCTCTAGCCTACGGATTCCAACCACAAATAAGCATAATTATTCTGAGTGGGTGTCAAAGAAATCACAATTCTAAGAACTCAAATCCAATGGTCTACCAGGATTGTGTTTTCAAAAGCCATCTGGAACTGACAATTAAAAACCACTCGCTGTTATATAAAATATCCCTTGTTGCACATACACTGTTGCTGTTAGAATACTGCTAGAGCTCCAGCAAACAAAATAATCCCTTCAATTGTGCTTTTCCCCAGGAATTTTTCCACAGCATGTAAGTAATTCTACTGAGGTGTTTGTCAATCAAATTATGTAAACAAGCTCTTGGTGATGACTTCACTTGGAAAACATCCATTTACCCATAAAACTTATAAGAATAATCAAGTTTGCAAGTTGTCACAATTTATGTGTGCTATACATTTTGTCTCAGGAGAAGAACAGTCAGGAAAAAAATCTGCATAAATCCACAAGGGCACTTTTTCTTGTACATTTCTGGATGGGTTTAGTTCATCGTAAATCTACAAGACAAAAGTACCAGAAATCATAAACAAGCTGTCTAGCTATTTTACAAACTTATATTCTTTTGCTAGAATTGAGAGATCCCTGAATAGGAAGTGTATGCCAGGGTAGTACTGTATCTTTTGAAGTATTACAAGCTTGCTGCTTCCTCAGTATGTATTTTGCACATACAAATGTAATCAGGTCATGATCACTGGAATGAAACTACAAAAATTAATAATTCTGTGATCTAACTCTGATCATCTGTCAGGATGAAGAGTAAGACCTAATATTACAGAGTTGAATGAAGTTATTTCCAAAATAATTATATAAGATTTTTAGAATAATCTTGGTACAGTAGATAAAATAGGTTTTAAAATCTTCAGTGAAAAGGCCTTTTTTTTCCCTCTAGACACTACACATTTAGAGCTCTCCAGGGTGACATAGTGGATTTCAGAAAACAGTAAAAAATACTCTTGAAAATATTCTTGTACTTCAGGATTGTTAGGTATTACAAGTATAACAGCTATGACTGTTTTTATGTGGAGTATCACAGCCACTTTTATGATGCTCATTATTTTCAGTAATATTTAATGAGCTGAATTTATGCACATAAATTAGTACCTCTACATTTTCATTTTTATTACGTGTATACATCACAGAGTTGTACAGATTAATAAAAAAATCCTTTTTACGTTCGAGAGCAGAAAAAAAGAGGGATAGGGAAATGAATATCAATAAGAAATTGTAGAAAATCAATAGAGGAAATTAAAGGATAAAAAGGAAGCTCTATAGCTGGCAGTAATGAAAATAAAACTAATTTAAGGTCTATTTAGGACAAAAGGAATCCTATCAATGCTATTTCAGGAACAAACTGATTTAAAAAAATCATAAAGGGCCCGAATTTTCAATAAATATTTCTACTCACCACCTGGGGAAAAATCATGAGATACATATTGCATATTTCCCATTCAAAAAATTATTACTAAACAGGTTGCTAAACAGCTAAAAAGCTGCTGGGTGACTGCACTCAGAGGGTTGTGGGATGCTACCTCTAGCCGGTGACAAGTGGAGCGTCACAAGGGTCTGTCCTGGGACCTGTCACATCTGACATCTTTGTTAGCAACCTGGACACCAGATTGGGGATACCAATCGACACACTCAAAGGCAGGGCCACGGTTCAGACTTAGGCAGACAGGAGGAATGGGCAAACAGGAATGTTAGGGGCAAGGACAAATGGGAGTCCTGGACCTGGGCTGGAAGAACCTGATACCACACCATATGATCCACTCCTGAACTCGAAGGGAGAGCACCCTGACCTGGGTGGAAATGCTGCTTCCACAATTCAGAGTGACTTCAACCAACAAGAAATTATTTTTGTAATTTACACTGGGCTATGAAAAGCAGCAGCAGAGTAGAACCAGTAACACAATGACTTTAATTCTCCATAGGAACAAATTCCTGCCCACCGTTCCCTGGGTCAGTGCATAGGCTGAAACTCTCCCTCTGTAACCCCATCCAAAGACTGTCCCCACCCTCCCCAGCGGACCAGGCATCCAAGGCTCAGCTTTCATGTGACACAGCAGAATACCCTGGGCTCGGACTGCCATGAAAGTGCTGTGAGCAGGTCTGTAAGGAGACAGAAAAGACAAAAGGCTCATCCAGGGGTAGGATTGTTGAGACAGCATCATTAGTAGCTCAAAGATACAGGAGAGAAAACACCAGCATGGCAAGGTTTAAAGTCCTAATGGGAAAAAAGCAGGGAGGCTGGTCTGTTCAGTTGGGAATCAGCTGTGAAGCATTGGGTCAAATTGCCAGTGTCCTCAGGGTTGATGTAGCTGGTGGCAGACAGCAACTTGAAGCACAGAGGCTGTGTGGTGGTGGTTGTGGTGTCCAACCCTTCTCCCTCCTGACTGATGCCAGCCTCTCAGCAAAGATTCTTCACACCAGAGATGGTGGGCACCCTGGTGCTTAGACTAACAGCTCATCAACTCCTAGCTATCTCTTGTATATTAACCAATAAATTTTTGCTTTGTACTTTAAAGGTGCATACATCCCAACTGCAGAGTGCCTTTGTGCCTGGCTGAAGGTGTATGAGTGAACGAACCCAAAGAAGAGCCATAACACTGCGGCAGCACAGCAGTCACTTGGGTTAACCTTGGGACACTGACTTGTCTCACAGATGGGTCAGTATTTGCCGAGACTCCACTTACTAATTGGAATTCCTCTAGAGACCTTCTCCAAGCATTTTCCAAGAAGAAGGAGCACAGAATAGCCATCTAGAGACAAAATTACAAAGTCTGACCTTGTGGCACTTGTTCCTCCATTAACTAGAGCTGGCTATGAGGATATTTGTCAAGCCTCTAGCTGGGTCTCATTTGAATTTTTGTTTTTTCTTCCCATGCAGTTCCACAGAGAAGACCTCATACAAAGATGCTTTGAACTTTATCAACAGAGGAACAGTCAGTGGCAGATGTCTCTACCATTACAGATGACAGATAGAGGTCCTGGGCTTGAAACTGTGTCCAAGGCTATTATTAGCAAAACCCAACGCCTCACAGCACTCCATTAAAAATCCCTATATATGTATGAAATGGATGTCAACAGACTGCTTCTGGTCCTCCATTGCCAGTTCTGTCTGCGAGGTCACCAGCCCTGTTGAAAATTCCTCCAGCCGAATGTCCTGGTTTGGGCCAGGACAGAACCAATTTTCTTCTAGTAACTTTGCTTTTTAGTTAAGTCTCTTCTGAGAAGCTGCACTCTCTGAATTAACTGCATGTTGTTCCAGACAGTAGCTGCTTCTAGCAGTGATAAGGCTCGGTGTTTATAGTTAGTGCTGGAACATCAGAAGCAATGGTATGCAGAAAGGCCCTTGCTTATAGTTATTCCTATGGAGACCAAGGTCGATGCTTGCTTCTGCTAACTTTCTTGTGCGCCGGAACTGAAAGAGCAGAGAAGTCGTCACCCCTGCGACCCTGCGGTGGGGAGGAGCGGGTCGGACAGGTGACCCAAAACTGACCAAAGGGAGTATTCCATCCCATACGCGTCATACTCGGTATAAAGCAGAGGGATCACGAGGGTCTCGCTCTCTTCTTCTATGGCCGGCATCCGAGGAGGACTCTGTCTGATTCTTCTGCCTTCGATCCCGATCCGTGCATTCCTGAATCCAGCTCCTGCCTGCTGCTGCTGAGTACAGTCCGGGACTTTCCTGGGGCGTGCCCCGCAGCGTCCGGGTGACGTATTCGTCATCAGTGGGGGGGAGCTCGATATCGGTTTTGTACATATTTGTATATTTGTATATATTTCATTATTATTATTATTCATTATTATTGTAGTTAGATTAAAGCTGTTTTAACTTTTCTAACCCATAAGTCTCTTTCCCTTTTCTCTTTCCCCCCCCACTTTGGGGAGGGAGGGGGTTAACAAAGAGCGTCTGTCGTTCGCTTAACAGCCAGCCCAGCTTTAAACCGTGACACCGAACCACTGCAGGGGGCTGCATGTCGGTCCCCAGGAGTAGAGGCTCACCTGGCTAAGAGCATTTGAGCTGCCCTGTGAGACTGGGGCCACCACAGCTGGCAGCACCTGCCGGAGAAAGCTGAGCCCAGTGAAGCTGTGGAGCTGTGATTATCGCCTGCTACTGCTCTCAGTTTCTGTTGCAAGAAGGGTTGTTAGTTGGTACTATTAGCTGGGCAGCCAGTTAAGATGAGAAATTGAGGTGTTGTGGCCGAGTCTCTTATTCAGTCACTTATTCTCTCGTTATAAGTGTATAATGTAGTGGAAAACAAGGTGTTGTGTAACCTACAATGGCTTGCAGAACAGTTAGCCTTGCCCAGCTTTGGTGCCCCTATTAAGAGAAAAGTGTTGATAAAGTGGCAATTAACTCTCAGAAGAGCCAAAAAATAGACTCTATACTGCAAGACTTCGGGGTTTCCTTCTATGTAGATTAGGAAGCGTAATTACATACGTAACTGTTACAGCATTGTTTGTGTAACCGGCAGAGCTAGAGCAGAATATGGCCAAAACTGTTAACTGGACAGCATAAAATAAGAGATACATCTGAGCAGTTCACAAAAGTTTTCCACGGACCCTCTAATGCCACAAATAATTTCAAATTACAATCAGTGGGGTTTAACGAAGGTGTGCCCAACTTCAATTAACGATCAAGTCTTACAGACTCCGTTAAACAAGTTTTTTATCTTAATGTCCCTTCTTTTTTTTTTTTTTCACATGTATTAATCTATGAACGGCTGACTCCTGATGAAATTCAGCTCCATGCCTCCACCCAGTGGGCTTTTCTTAACCACGAACAAAAAGAGCCCCTGAAAGGTGCCTGCACACGTGCAGTACCGGGGGAATTATTTCTCTCCATCTTTTCTGTGGGGTGGCTCAGCTGAAATGTAGTCCGGTATTTGATACTACCTCCTGAAGCTAGATAGCCACACATGTGAGATGTTTAAAAATGTTTTTAAATTATCTTCGTAATATGTTTGCTGTTGCTATAGAAACAGTCATTGGGAAACATCCAAAGCCAGTTGGCACCAGGGAAAACTTACATTTCAGAGTGTTTGGTTTTTTTAAAAATCTAAAAACCTGAAATTAATTTCACGTTCTAAGATAAATACAAAACAGATTACAACACCGACTTGGTAATAAATAACCTTTGCTTTGTAGTACGTATTTTCCACACTCAAACTAAGAAAAAATATTTTCTACATTTTTTTTTCCAATTGAGATTATTTAGCTACTTGCAATGGCATCCCTGTTTTAAACTGAAAGAAATGCCCTGGATATATAACCTAAAATGCTTATGATTAAAGAAGTTCTGTAAATGTGAACTTATCTGTTAAATTGTGCGAGTTATTTCATTCCATCTATGCACTGGTTTTGTAAAACAGTGTTTCATCTGAACCTGTATTCTGAATATTGTTCACAGTAAGAAACACACATAGTTGTTATCAATTCTCCCATCTGTCTGTGCCTTCCATCCCTTTCTCTTCTGTTGGGTCCCTAAATTTACTGTAGGATGTCACTTTCAGTGAAAAACACAGGCTTATGAGGAAGTGCGCTCTTAATAAAACAAGGAAAAAAACCCACAGATCAGGCAAACGCTGTGGTCCCAAGCCAGGAAGAAGAAAAAGATCTCGTCCTCCATGCTGGTTAGAGAAGTACAAAACACACCTCTCTGATCCCCCATCACTTTAACAGCAGCATCATCCTCACATCTAATACGAAATCCACTCCAGAATAAATCTCTTCTTTCACATACAATAGCCTGGCTACTATCTGCAAAGGACTGTTTATGATTTATTGATACTACCGTTCAACTGAAACTAAAAGACAATGAAATTACAGGATAATGAAAAGCTTTTCAGCCTGTAATTAATCTGCAACTGTTAACAGATGCAAAAGTCTGCAGCCTTCAGTACAAATTAGATTTTGGTAGAGTAGGAATAATACCCCAAGCATATCAGACAATAATTCAAGCTGCAAACAAGCCATACACTAATCATCTACTCTGGCATTTTTTAATAGCACAGGTCAAAGAATCATTTCTGTATCAAGTTCCTAATTTTCAGGAGACTACACCTTTTCGAGAGACACCTAATGCAAACTGATTGACAGAGATGCTTCTAGCTGTTCCTGCTTTTGGGTTTGGGCTTTTTTTGTGGTTTTATTTTGTGGTGGTTTGGGTTTTTTTACAACTGCCTAAGGTCCGAGGTAGCTGAATTTCACACTTGCCAAATGACATTGTGAGGAAACAAAAAAACCATGACAGTCTTACCTGCACATTATAGTTTCAAGTTATGCTCACTTCTGATTACTTTTTTTCCTTTTTCTGCTTTTCAGTTACAAGTTTTCCCTTAAATAGTAAATATTCACTCTTCACCACACTGATGTTTTTGCTTTGTGAATCCAAATCCAAGGAAGGTGATGACCTATTGTAAAAGAGTTCATGACACAGCCCAAACATCTTCAGAAAGTTAAAAATACTAAAAAATTTAAGAGTGTTACTGTGGAAGTTGTGCCTTCGTATTATTTTTGAGAAATATCTCTACCTTTCAGAACCAAGAAAGTTGGCAAACAATCTTCATTTTCATCATATACAGAGTATTAAATATAGGTCCACCTTCTATTCAAAACACCTCAGGATTACATCAGTTGTGAAGGTTGAAGGTATGAGCAATATTCAGAATTTACTTGAAATTTAAAACATTCATGAAAAATTCCTCCTGCATGCTATTTACTGCCTGTGCCAGCTCAGGATTCCCACAGAAATATGCTTAATTCTGACATCTTCTGACAACGCACTCAAAAATCCGATGTTTCAGAAAGCTTCCAACATGGTACTGCTCTTAATGAGCTCCCGCTGTGCCAGCCTGCCACCACTTAACTGCTCATTTGCTTTTAGGGTGCAGTCAGGTGTGATGTAATGAAAAGTACTTTGCCAGAAATCATAAGACTGAGGTTCCAACTTCAGGAAAAAAAAAAACCAAAAAAACCCAACTCAAATATAACGAGTCAGAGGATGGTCGAGGTAGATTTTTATTTTCTGTTTTAGTTTCTCTTACTTTGTACGATTAACTTCAAGCATGCCCATAGGATTTAAGATTAAGCCCATTCCTAAGTGTGCTTGTTCTGGGCAGAGATGGGAAGTGAGGACGTGTGTTGGAAGAGCTGTCCTGCCCCCACTTACGCAGCTGAGTATTTGACAACTTGCTCTACTAGTAAGTACAAAGCAGAAGCGGAACGTGTTCCTGTGTATGTTGTGACTGTGTTTTGTCCTCTTTGCGCACTACCAATAAAAATATTTGTGAAATACAAAGCGTTTACCATTTTCGGCATGATTTAGTGCTCTTAGTGCAAAGGCAATTTATCAGTGTACCTCCACACATTATCTTTGTGCATTAAAAAACAGACTGCCTTCAGAGCAGAACACTTCTGGGATAATGACTGGGGGGTGGGATTAGAGAAAACTAGGGGAAAACCTCTAGAGATTAAGTTATAACATTAAGGAAATTTTAGGGTAAAATACAGCCGCGGCCTGTCAGATGGAATGTGGTTGGCATATATGGAATCTACTCCCACAATAGTTCTCTAAACAGCACTATGTGCAACATTAGCACATGCTAAGAGGAACAGAATGGAGGGTGGAGTGGAGTGAAGACTCCGCTGCGAGGCTCTGTTCTAATCTTTGCAAGGATGGGAACTGATGGTACTGTGGAACTGATAAACCTTGTAGCGGTCGCCAACCAGGGAAGATAAGAGAAGATGTTACTGAGTTACTGAGTCAACAAGCGTGATGAGATCGCTGTCCTTCGGATGAACGTTGCTCATTATAATCTCATTACAATACTGAAAAGCACACCTCCATCCCAAAGCTACCAACTCCAAGGTATGACCACCCCTCACCGAACATGCGCAGTGAATTTCAGGGGAGCTGTACCTTTAAATCAAAGCAAGAGAATTCCTCACCAATCAGTAACAAAAGCGTGTATGACTAGAGTCACTCAAGCTCCACCTAAAGAATTAAATAATATAAAAGGAGAAAGAACAAATTTAGAGAAGACTCCATCGTTAACTACTGGGACTGGCTGACAGGCTGCGCCTATCTTCTCCCCCATAGGGACGCCTATTGGGTGAGAACTACGCTCCAAGTGCGCTTAGTGATTAACTTCGGCTAGCTTTTCTTTTATTAAGTGATTAGATCTTGTATGTCTACTGTTTCCACGCTTGTTTTTGCAGTTAGTCTACTACCACCAGCAACCTCTGAACCTTAAACTGTCATGGATTTGTACAATAAAAATTCTCAGCTGAGTTTTGTTTTGGTGTAAGTTTCTGGAAACTTGAATAATTGGTTTGACTGATGAGTCTGAACGGGGTAGCCCAAAGAGGACATTCGAATCACCCTCCGATACAGTGTCCTGTCTAGCTGGGTTCAGACAGGCTGATCAGGCACAAGGATCTTGTTTTTCCTGGGACATTAACAGGCTAGTCAAATGCACACGGGTGGGGAACTTCCCCCCCC
>VZSC01009874.1:148840-164332 GCA_013398225.1 Steatornis caripensis
CCCCCCCCACACACACACTTTCTGCTCTTAACGTGACAACACTGTAAATAAGGATCGAGGATCAGCAGCTCATAAACTTGCAGGTTCAGAAAGTGAAAATTACGACAAAATGATGTATATAACTGATTTTAAAATAACACTGACAACAGCAATCACCACCACCTGGACAACAAGACGTAGTTTTAAAATTTAAGAATTACCATCTTAAGGAATTGTTGCAAATTCCTGAAAATCAGAAGAATGTTTACAGTTATTTATGTGTAGGTATGGATGTGTAATTTATATCCACTTTCCTTTGCTTTAATATTGAGCACAGTGCATATGAAATACTGTTTTGTGTTTACAAATCTGCAGTGCAATTCGATAACAATTATAAAAATCATACTTTGAATAAACTGTTATTTTTAATGCGTATTGGTTTATCAACCACAAAATATATTTTAACGAGTGCCAGATTATATGAAAAGAACTCCGTCTACCTCATTAAACCCAAGTACCAATTTCCACCCAAGATACCAGTTTTATTTATACTATCTATAAGGAGAAAACTGGAAAAAGAAATAAGTAGCAGAAAAAATCATAAGTATCAGGAGAAATTGTGATACGGCATGAATTTCTGCTTTTTATAACTGCAATTTCTACAGACGGACCATTAACTGGAGAAATCAAAACAGCATAAAAAAGCTTTCACTGCATTGTCTTTAGAGAATAAAAAGTATATGCTGTATGCAAAACCAGAAACTATAATACAGGATATTTCTACGAGATGACAAAACAACACATTAACGATTACAGTGGAATATAAAATATCATATATTGCAGCTTTGTATCTGTGAGGAGACGTCCTACCTCCAGCAGATACATTCTCCATGATCCTAAGTGCAGAATGTTGCTTTTTTTTAGCTATCATCATAAAATAAGATCCAAACTAACAAGGTATACTGAAGCAAAAGCAACTGCACTTGTGAAAAATAAGCTTGGCTTTAATTATTAACAGGTAAGGTTAAGAAATATTTGGTGTTAGTGGACTTTTTGTATCCAGTAATATTGTCTGATGAAGTCTGATGACCTAACATTTTCACGTAACTTTTAAATGCCCAGTAGTGTGGGTGCAGACTTGAACAACGTGTTGCCAACTGTCAGCGATGCTGAGCAAGCCGGTTTTGTGCCACGTATGTAAACATGCAGTAAAATTTCTAGGAGCTTCAAATGCTTAATATCCGTACAGATCACCTGTAAAGCTTCCTGCCATAAATCTGTTGAGTCTGGGCCAGATCAGACATACTGTGTGTGCACTGAATGCAGAGTTTGTATGTGCACATTGAATCCTAAATGCTGAGACCAGATGAATTTCCTGCCAATGAGACAGCCATCCGTTGAGGGCAGCTACTTGCATTCCTCCCTGGAAAATCCTCAATACAGCAGTCCTGTCATCAGGGAGCAAATCCAAAACTGGTGTAGGTAAGAAGCATAAATTCTATCAGCCTGAAGACTGTTTTAATTATAAACACTCAATTAGTGTATGCAGCCCTTGGGGAAAGAACACTTAACAGCACCAGCCTGACCAGTCTGGTGGATACTTCTACATACAGAACTGCAACCGGTTCTTTAAGATATGTAAAAATTAAAAAATTCGTTGTTAAGCATTCGACTTAGGATTCTATTCTGGAAAAAAAGTGTATTTATTTATTTCACCTTATATTTGATCTAACTTAACTGGACAATACAAGAAATTGAACATAGATATTAACAACTCAATGATAAATCATGAAGGCCTTACCATAATCTAGCATTATCTTGCGACTGTACATGTTTTACCACCTGGGTCTCCTGAAAGCAATCTAAGCAGTATGTGTAACTGATTTGAGTTGGCCATTGACCTAAAACTTACTATGTATTACAGTACAGATTTAAATTTTTAAAATGTTAAATAGAAGGAGAATTATTTCTAGTTTCATGCCAGCATGCCTTTGACTTCTGGATGAGGATGACATGTCAGCAATTGCAGGACATGTACTTTCCATCTGCTATTGGCTGTTCATTTAAGTTCTAATGCTTTATTATACCACCTAAGGAACTAAAGGAAAAAACAAAAAAAGGAAAAAGAAAAAAAAATTAAAAAAAGAAAAATAACCTACCTCGAAGCAAATCATTATTGTTTAACTAAAAAAAAAAAAAAAATCTAGGGACAAAGAGAGAAACTACTGTAACGAAATGAACAGCCCCCTGCACAAGGGGAGCTGAGGAACACAGTACCCTGCTACCCTGTTCCAGTCAGCTGTGTGTGATACATTCAGGGCTGGTGTACTGTTCTATTGCTCAGAAATGATTTTTCACTTTGTGTCTAAATTTCAACAGAACTGCACTGTGAATCATGGACTGCAAATAAAGTGTTGTTGCCAAATGAGCTTTGCAATGGCTTCTTCGAGACACAAGACTGGATTCATCTCCCCTACCTCTAGAAGTCAACATGTTAGAACTAGTCACCACGAACTCCCTAGGGATAGGTTTGTTACTCTAAGAGTGATACCTGTGATTTATGTTCCGATGAGATTAGTTGCCCCTTGATCGTATCCTCACTGGCTACAGAAAACCTTAAGAACATTAGAGTTAGAATGTTACATTTATATTCTTAAAACAGGACAAATAAAACTACCTTCAGTTTGTCTAAAAATATTTCAGGAATTCCCTGATTGTTTTTTTTTCACTTACTACTTTTTTTTGTGTCTCGGAACACATTTCACTGCGTGGCAGGGTCATCAGATGTAAAACTGTGATCTCTAAAATACACAAAAATAATAAACAACACTCTTGTATCTCTCTAAGCATTTTTTCCCCCCAAGTAACAAACACAGGAACAACGGAAAAATGCACCAGTATCGTAGGGCAACCCCAACCCATATTGTACCACACTCGTTTTTGAGTGCTCCCATGGAGTTTGATCTTCAATGCAGAATGCAGCACGAGGATACTGCACTACAGTCACTCCTGTATGCTGTAGGTCTCAACACTTGCACTGGTGTTCACGGGTAGTACAGAAGAATTAGCATCCATAGTTCCTAAATGCACATACCTGCTCTTATTTCCATAATGCTTTTATTTGTGCACCGCTTCCCAAATTACCAGTGACAGCTACTTCAAAGTGGAACCCTGCTGGTAGCTACAGAACCACTACTCTGATTCATGCTCGTTTTGTATTTTCTACCGTCTTCAGCACTGTCTGAAGAAACTTCTGATTAAAAGGATTATTCCTATTCTGTGCACTTCTGTGGACCTCCCTATTAGAAACACGAGCTGTTTGATTTTGTGACACAGATTACATTTCTCACTAAAAATTTCTAGCTACAGAATAGTTCTCAGGAGGAAAAGGGTTCAGTCACTACGGTCACAATAAATACAAGCAAAAGACCTAAATGAAAAGCCCAGACTCCTGACTAGTTATCTCTAGAACTCTCCTTAATCCCCTGAGCTATACAGACATAACTGATGAAAGCAATCATCATGCTAAAAAGTACATTAAAGAACCAGTTAGCTGCAGCCTGCTGTTAATTTTGACTACAGGTTTCCAGTAACAGAGGAAAACAAACTAAATGACTTGATAAAATAACTTAATCCAGATGAACTTTACTGTTTCTCCTTCTCCTCTTCGCACTGTTCTTGTAGCTAGATACCCATGATCGATGCTGTGTATGTATGTAACAAATAGTACTTTTTTCCCCCCCCAAAGGAATTGTTTCTTAGATTAGAGGGACAGCCTTAAAACACAGTATCAGCTCTCATAACCTGGCAACTATCAAGGGTCAAAACCAGAGGTATTTGTTTCTTGTTCATATCTGAACCCCAGCATTTATGGGGACACCAGTGGGGACTTCAGCCCGCTCTGACACCCCCTAAGCAGTGCAACACAGCCATAATCATTTAATCTGCAGATCCTGGATTCCAGCACCAGAGCGCCCACCGTGAGCAGAAACCAGAGACTCTCCTTAGGAAAAAGGTTTTCTGCTTTTAGCACTTAGGGTTTTGTAACACAAATTGTCTCATGGCTGTTAGAAGACAAAATAAAATTCAGCATTTTTGCATATTGACAGTTTAAATCTATGTGCCACTTCTTATCACATTATCTAGTAATTGCGGACTGAACAGGTTGGTAAAACATTAAGCTAGCTGAGTTTATTTTTATAATGTTTACTTTGGTTTTTAATTCACAAAGTGGGATCCTCAAATACAGTTTCTCAGCAGACACGTCTCCTCAACTGGGTTTATATCAAGATATTAAAAAAAATACATACAAATGTGGGGATAATCTTTTGGGAAAATATATACATAAATCCAGACTTGAAAATAATGATCCAAATTGCTATTAATTAAAAACTACACAAAAGACAACAGAGTTCATGACAAAGCTGTACATAAAAGAGCGAGCAACCGGCATGTTGCAGGTCCAGTTACACAGCAGCTTTATGAATGGGCCAACAATTATTTTACCAAGAGTTCAGACTGAACTAATTTTGACTTTTTTTTCTTTTTCACAGCCCGTAAAGGTTTTCTTCAAAGGCAAGTCAGCAAGCTAGCTGCATGGCTCTCCATTCATTAACTACCCACTCAGCAATTTCCAGAAGGCATACATGAGTTAACAAAAATTCTACTGAAAATTGGCATTTCAGAGCTCTGTCCTGTCCTCACTGATTTTATTAAATGAAGTGCCCTGCTGTTTTTCTTATGCTCACAACACTTCTGTCCATTGACCAATTTAGAACTGTTTCTAAACTCTTCAATTAATGATTTAAAACATTGCTTTCTGAAAGCAGAAATAGACAGTACTTCCAAAACCCAAGAACTGGTTTTAAGATTAAAATCAGGTTTTCATTTTCAAGTTCTTTACCTAATTCTTAGTGCAGGCATAATTTATCAGACTGTAAAGATAATCCAAAGTCTACATCATCCCACATTTCCAAAGCCTTAGTACCTTAACGGATGAAATTTTGTTTTTCCTATTAGTGGCATGAAAAAAAAAATATTTCAAGATGGGTACAGGGTGAGAAAGTCCTCTATCAAGCCACTTAATGAGATGCTGCATTTAAGATACTATTGTGATTTCCCAAGAAGTTATCTGCAAAAGGAGCAAGGGAAGCTTCACATTCTGTTCCTCAGAATCAAAAAAGAGAAAATGAATGTATTGTACCCAATGCTTTCTTCCCTCCCTTATTTCTGATTCACAGTTTCACCAGTCTACAACGAAAGGAAAAACAGAGATGTCTGAAATAGCCTGCACTCCCTGAATATCCAGCTTAAAAAACAAAATTTCAAACTGTGCAGCCCTATCCCTTCCACTTCACCTTACTTATAAGATGTACAGGAAAGACAGAACCACTTGAGATCTGCAGGCTTTCAGAGAATAAAAAACAAACTGCTAGAGGAATGCATGATCAGAAGAGAAAAGAATGGCAACAGGACCTACGCTCCTCTTTTTCACATTTCAACATCTTCACTACACATTCACAGCAAAGTTTAATAAAAAACAGTACAAGTTCAATATCCCACTGGACCAACTTCTCATATGTTTCAAATTAAAAGACACAGCTGAAAGCAGCAGCTTTTACAGGCAGCCTCCATAAACTCAAATAATTGCCATCGGACTACTTTCCAGCGATGACCAGATCAAAAGAAGTAATTAGATCTTTATTTTCTTCCTCAAAACATTCCTTCCCTCCATTCTCCACAGTTTTCTCCATAAAAAGATGAGTGAGTTGTTACAGTCCTACTCTGCAAATGAAAGCAAAAGTTCAATTTCCTTCTCTGCCTGCATGACCTTGAGCCACTCAGCACCATCACGGCTGTATCGCTGCCGTCCCGTGGTACTGAATTAATTTAAGAGGCTGGACAGTGCAGGCTCAGCAAGCAGCTGAGATGCCGGACTGCACAGGCTTCTTGTGACTCCTGTCCTGGGCGGCTGCTTCATGGTAATCAGCAAAGTACAGCGTGAGGAAATACTGTAACTTCTTCCTTCTTTAACTTCTTCCTTTTTAGAACTGTTACATCAAGAATTAATTTCTGGTGGAAAAACTCTCTCATATGAGAGTCTGTGAGAAGCTGGGCTTAGTCATAGCCCCTTTTTATCTCCTAATCAAATAAAGCTATAGAGGAGAGAAAGTGATGGGGAGAAATGAGAGAAACTCCCTCTACTCCTTGAAAACAGCAATGCCTGGGCTAAGGTCAGATACCGCACTGTTTTTTGATTAAGTGCTCTGCCTGATCAGGTTATCTGAAGCACTTCAAGAAGAGGGAGGCATTTCCAGGTGCCCCTTTAGGAAAATCAGACAAACCTGCTCCGTTTCATATAAACTATGACCAAGAACATGGAATAAAAGCACTAAGGAGAGAAGGGCAACAATTAAAGGAAGAATGATGCAAGATTAAGTTGTAACAGTCAACACTGTGGAACAGATACTATGAATCCTGAATTTCTCTCAAAATTCTAATTCTTTAATAAAACCAGTAAAAAAGTGATTTCTTTTCAGAGCAGAATTCTGTTCTTTTTCCACTAATGAACAAGTGAGCCCTCTTGTTGCTAAGGAGGAATGATATGAAGCCATTAAACGCCTTGAGTGAACTAAGAATGCTAGCTGGTTACATCATGTATAGGCACATTTAAAGCCCATTTGCAAAACAACTTACAGGCAAAAATTATGTGAAAATTGTATCACAAGTCCTAAAAAAAAAGAAGTTATTAACTTACTAGCCTGTATTACCTACTCTACTCTCCAGGAATAACCAAGCATATGGAGTATTTGACAGTAAAGTTTTCACTCAATTTAACACAAACAGAAGAAAATCTAGATTTCAAATGCATCGTTCAAGCTTTATCCAAATGCTTTACAGATAAACACCATATCTAAAACTGCGCTGGTATTTACACTGTATATCAGTATCTATAGTGATACCAGTAATCCAGGATGGCCACTGACCAATGGAATTACTGGCCCAAGAGTTATGCTTTTCTGAAATCTTTCCAGACAGCTGACACGATGGCAAACATCTGCCCAGAAGGTTTGTAAGTGAACCAATGGCAAACTTTTCAAGATGACAATTCAGAAGACTTGTGTTTAACATTTCCCTAACGCACAAATGATAAAAGATTACATATAGGGTAACAGACACATGCAAACAAAAATGGAAGAACTTCAGCCATGAATTCACACGGAAGATGTTTCATGTATTCACAAGTTATATAAAGCTAACATTTGAAGTCTTTTGCACTACTGATAAAAAACCAGTAATAGCAAATATTGTAGTTGTCATCTTTCAAAATAAAAGCTAACAGCCTATAATAACAAGAATTGAAACAGACTGCACATGTCAAAACTTCCCTTCCCACTTTCTGGGCACTTTGCAGATTACACTCTTCAATGTTCCAGAGCGGAGCCATTCAAAGTTGGCAATAACAGCAATTACCAGGAAAAAACATAGAAGGAAAAGTACAAAACAGAATAAGCATGTCAAATTTACACTCCCTTTCTCTCCTAGAAAAGACGTGTCCATTTCAAGAAAAGCTCCCACATTTTCTGTTTGTGCACTACATTCTGACTTGTGTTCAGTTTTTCCTAAATGACATCACAACACAAGGATTCAAAGCCTTGCAAAAAGCAAAACAAGACAAGGTGGAAAAACCTTCAGGATACTGACACAAGAAACATTTTAGCCAATTCAAACTCCTAAACTATTCCTCATTTAACAACACCTGTCATACAAATCAAAACTATTTCTTTTTCCCAGGTATTTTAAATAAGGATTTTTTTGCAGTTGATACCAACTTATAAATTTGGTAATTCATTACTGTCAGCAATTTAATACTGTAAGTATTACAGTCCACATCCTGAGAAATTTATTCCAAGACATTCCTTACTTTGATGCCTAAACAGTCTTTATTACATGCAGAAAAAAACTCAGTATTATTTCTTGGCTGCCAAAGTGGACTGATACAAAGGCAAAAGTATAATAGTATTCTCCTGTATAAACTTAAGGAAAATAGTTAACTTGCTTTACTGCAAACTTATTAGTCTTACTAAGAATGCCTTCATTTTATTAGGCCAAAGATCATTAATTGCATCTCCAAATCAAGATTTAAAAGAACTCTTTTTTTCTAAAGATGTTCCAAAGAACAAAAATTAGAAACTTGATACACTCAGCATACCAAAACCTTGACCCATCCATCTGATCCATCGTACCTAGAAAGTCATACTTAGTTTATGAACAAAATAAATCACCACAGTATCTATCACAAAGCACAAAGCATATGCTAAGGGATCTTCGCTAAGTTTTATTCTTTGTGGAGAATGATAAGTAATAGCCATCCAAGTATAGTTTATGTTCTTTGCTTTCATGTGCAAATACCCTACCCAACTGCACACAAAACACAGTCCTAACCTTGGCAGTTCATGAGATATCAATTATGTCGCATGTATTATTTTACTCAAGTAAGAGTAATGTTGGTAGTCACAACTGCAGGAAGTGTTAGCGCTAGAAAACAAAGGATATTAGATAGCTAATAGAATTTAAGCGTAGAAATACACACCATTTATTTTCAAGGTACTAGATCTCTCTCACTCTCAGCATAGAACACATTTTCTGGATTAATATCCTCCACTATTGGAATGATGCGATAAATCAAGACAATGACAAAAGTCATACAGAAGCAAAAAGACATTATTTATTAAAATGAATAAAATCTCCACAGGTAACTCAAGACCTGTAACTAGATGCATGGAGAGGTTTATGCCTTTTGTTGTATTTTCTGAAGAAGAAACTCCATTTGTAAGTTTAAATTTGGCTGTCCTCTTTTTGTCTTCTTACTCAATATTTTATACGCTTCCATTTTCTTTTGCTTGTACAACCGTTGAGCTGCTTCTCTTTGCTGTTTTCTTTTTTCTGCTTCCTGAAATTAAATAGGTATGATTATGAAATAATTACATACCTTCTATAACTACAAAGCTATCTATAAGCAATAAAATTTCTTTTTGTAAAGATACTGGCAATTAGATACTGTACCAACACTTGAAACACCATTACTCTTACAAGCTTAATCAGGACTCTCTCTCAGCGCATACTGCAATCAAAACATATTATATTGCCTAACGTTTTAAGAGAAGAGCCAAGCTTTCTTCACTAAACATCCTACAGTAAGGTTTGTCACCTGAATATGTGCTACCTCCTTTCTGCGAAATGAGCTCCTTGCCTTTTTTCCTTAAATGACAAAGAGGCAACATTTCCCACTTTCTCCTCTTGAACGTAAGAAAAAAGGAGTGAGTTTGATCCAGTGGCCCCCATGTAAATGTTTGCCAATCCAGATTTGCTAGGATACTGATCACATCTGCACGGGACTGGCAAATAAGATGTGGGACATCTGGAGCTGGTAGTTAGGCAAGTTTGTGATACTAGCATAGCATCACAAGCAGCATCACCTTAATCAGGACCAAACTATTAGTGACCTGTCCTCTTCGAAGCAACATAGACTGCTGTCTTCACCAAGAGAGAGTGAAAAAAAACCTAACCAAATTTTCAACTGCACAAACCTTCTGTGCTGAGGGAACAGGCACACAGGCAACCAAACACTAATGGAGGCACTTACGCTATATGGATAATCATCACGACGTCACGTTCAGTTTTTATCAAACAGCTTACAGCCACTTCTCTAGTGTCAAGATTTTAGCAAGCAATTTGGGCAAATATCCACAAGAAAGCTAACTAGCTTGCTTCACTTATATCACGTCCTACCAAAACAGGCAAGACATCATAAATCAGACTGAAGGACTGCTTCAGTTTATTTAGGCGATTTCTTCTCATAAAGGTTTTTCTTTGAAATGCAGTGCCATGCTGACCGCAAAGTCAGATGTTTCTGCAGAATGCTCAGATGATAATTTATGAATTATGCTATTGATTTCCATGAAATGGCTAGCTTCTGCAATGTACAAAAATTAGTAACAATGCTCTGTGATGTAGAATATAAAATTAACCAGAAATGACCCATGAAAATACTTGTAAATAGAAATCTAGGAGGCTTCAGGGAGGGGGGGGGGTGTCAAACCAACCTGCAAATATAACATCTTTCCATTCAGAATGCTTCAAGTATTTTACTGTTACAATGATTAATAAAATAATTGCTTTTTTTTTTTTTTAAACCAGAGTAGCATTGACTAACTTACCTGTAACTCACTTTCTAACTAACAATTTTACTGCTGCTCGGCATACTGTTGCAAATAACATTCATTTAAGCTACTAACCAAATGCTTACTAAAGCAAGAACATTCATCTTACTTAGGTAGCTGTTAATTATGTTCATATTTTTTCTGATCTCTACTAAATCCTAGCTTTTTATATAGCGTGGAGGCCAAAAATGTGCCTTTAAGCTTATTTCTTTTCCCAAAAAACAAAAACAAATCCAGTGTTTGCTAACGTACGTGAGAGTAAGGTATGTCATCATCATACCAGTATTCCACATACGTGATTACCGTTATTGTGGCACTTAGTTACTGTTTGTTTTGCCTAAATATGTTGAATAAGACCAAAAATGCTAATACCTCCCCTCAGGCAACTCTTATGTGATGCTCTAAAAAAAATTCCTTGCAGTCTTGCTGCAGTTTTATTTGTTACCGTTTCCTCTAAATAAGCTGGTCATAGCATTCATTTCTTTTAGCATGATCTGTATCTAATACTCAAAAAAGAAGCTCTCAGATGAGCAACGGTATAACTCATCCAGAATCACAGACCAGCTTGCATAAAACTTCTCTAGTTTTCAATACAGCTAAACTGAAGAAATACTACGTTTTGTCCAGCTATGTATTTATGTAATACTTATATAACAGTTACTGAAATTTGATTTGTGAGCAGCAAGTTACACAACTTGAACAATGTTAAAACGTGTGCCACTTTACAATGCAACAATGTACTAGGAGAGAACAAAACTAATTAAGGATGTCTCAAATTAGTAACTCAACTGAGTTATTCAGTAACGATAATATTAAGATATGTCTTGTAAGAAATAAGTCCCATTAAATTAGAACTAGGGTAAAAATTACTAAATATTTTGACCGTTGACACGATTACATTTAATTGTTTCACTGTTGGTCAAAGCATATAAAAAGGTAAAATGAAGAATGCATTAAGGTAACACCATAAGAAACAGGATGGATATTTCATTTTTCATCACAAGATGATGTTATTGTTATTACTTCCCCTTCTACAATACTGAAGACGTCTAGTATAATCCACCGGGATACACGGATCAAGCTCTAAGTTCTTCCTGCTGTGCCAACTGACACAATAAAATCCTGCTAGCGGCAAGTCTTTGCTCCTGCTAGGACAAAGACAATGATAACTGTGAACACCTGCATGCCTGAATATTACTGTCAAACTGACAAAGACTGAAAGTACACCAATACCTTTGTTCCTCTCCCACAGTCCTATCTGTGCCCAGATCGAAGACTGACAGATAGAAATGGTATTAATCTAGTCTTTGTCTACAATCAAGAAAGATCTCTGTTTAAGATTTACCTCTTTCTTTCTAGCACGCTCAGCCTTTATTTTCTCATACTCTTCTTTTGCCTTCTGATTGGACGTTTTCTTCCTCAACTTCCCTTCAGTCACAACTGA
Organism: Steatornis caripensis; assembly: GCA_013398225.1. Classification (NCBI taxonomy): domain Eukaryota; kingdom Metazoa; phylum Chordata; class Aves; order Caprimulgiformes; family Steatornithidae; genus Steatornis; species Steatornis caripensis. The sequence continues at coordinate 160,487 of VZSC01009874.1, forward strand.
CCTATAAGAAAAAGTACACGTACTTCAGATACGAACTATCACCAAGCAGACATAACCGTATATCCCACAGCCACTGCAGAATCTGAGTCTTCCACTCTTCCACTGTTTTTCGCATATTTGGGGAAATTAATTAGAAATACAAATTTACAGATTCCTTACGCAACAAGCAAGGCTCATCCTTCGCCACTGAATGGATGCCTATTTGCATGACACCTAACACCACTACATGTCACGTAACGAGCATGTGGCATGAAAACACAGCAAACGAAACTCCTCCAACATGGGAGCATACTGAAGACCGGACTACACAAAACTTTTACACATATACCTTACCTGCTGGATCTTCACATGGATGGTGTTTCACAACATTTAAAGAGGTTTTTTCCCCATCATGCCAGCTCTTCAGAGCTAGAAAAAACTGAATGCACTGGCTTAGAGCTGTATTATCTCCTTCTAGTTCCAACATATGCAAGCAACTGCAGAGCTATAAGGACAGGCAGCTGCTAGCAGATTGCCTGCCAGAAGTCAGGCTGACACAGCAAAGTGAAAAATCACAGTAGTAACAATGCCTTTCTAAAAGTTTCTTCTTGAAAGAGATGGTGTATTATCGTCCTTAAAGTTTCCTTCCCAATTTCAATACAAAAAACTGCCAGGTATCTTTCAAATAAAACAGTAAAAGAAAAACAGTGCCATTTGTCTGGCATTTACTGTCACACCACTTTGAATGGATTTTTCTGGTTATTTAGTTCTACTTTTCTTTTTCTGATTTATAATGAAGCCACTACATTAACAGTGACATTTCATACTTGAAAAACATAAGCTTTGCTAGACAGTTGACAGCTGTTCACAAAATAAGTTTTTGATTACTCTATTACTCACACTACAAAAAACTGAGAACTAGCCATCATCATCTAGGACATTTCAGACAGATGATCAAAAAGGAAAGTGAAGGTATTTGCACACCCTTTCATTTCGAAATACCACACTCTTCAGGAGAAAAAAAAAAAAAAAAAAGTCTTTGCTTTATTCTCATCACCATCTTGTGGCAATACCGTGCAATGACACCTCATCGTCTCAGAAGTACAAAGCTACTTGAATTCCATTACATGCTAAAATAGAATTACCTAACCAGTGTCTTATTTTACATCCCCACAAAACACTGAAGTCTACATAACAGACTCTACGTATCACTCCACCTCACAGATTAGCAGTCACATTTTTTCGCAATTATTTATTCTGGTTTACAATCACAATGACCATAGTTTAAGCAAAATTTAAAAACTCTCTGGTTTAAAGAAAAGCATTCCTATTTCAGACATCCTCACGAACTAGCTGCCTATTCCAGATGAAACTCTACCTTTCTCCCACTGCTGGGCTTAGATCTGACTTCCTTTCCCCCTTCTCCCCAGCATTCTTCCCAGGAAAGTTTAGATATAGATGCACCTTGCAATTCCAAGACTTATGGCACTCCTTGCACCGGGCACAAAAAGGCATTATCTCAATCACCGTACTTGAATGCTGTTTAAAAACACTGCCATGACATTGTTAGACCTGAGTGACTTCTACTTTTCAGTAGAATTTCAGAGGGAATTACTGTCACACTGTTACTACAAATTAAAAACTCCATTTGCCTTTTCCCATTTAACTAAATTTAAAACAAAACAAAAAACCCCACAAAAACCCCAAACACCACTGACAAACTATTGTAACGCTTCTATTGTTTAAAATTATTACTTTGTTCAAGAGAACTTTACTGCCTTAAAGTTTTACCAAATCCTCCATTTCACTGTGTTTTTAAAGTTCATAGTTAATATCCCCACAAAACTAGACACACCACAGAAAGACAACTGCAGATAATATTGCTCATTCAAGCAGAAAAACAGTGCAATATGAAAAAAAGGACTTATCAAACTGGGAATTGAAACATAATGCAAAAAACGTTCCTGAAAAGAGACACTAATTTAAAAATATTGAGAATCAATTCAAAGGAAAACTGTAGACTCAAAAGCACACTACTTCAAATGCAGGCTCTTCTCTTTGTAGACACGGCAAGAAATTGGCCAAACACTCACTGCTCTTGTGCTGAACCCTATCCTTAAAGAACAACGGTAACTGTCATATTATTTCTGTGGAATCAAGCCCTAAACATCATTAACTTTGATTTCTGAATCTGATGCGAACACAACAAAGCTGTATGTTTAAATTTTCTAACAATTAGGAACAAGATTTAAGATGTAATGGCATATTTTGAGTAAAGCAAATCACCATACTGAAGTCCACGCGAAGTATAAGATCAAAAACATTTCTTTAATGAAGGAAACAATAAATTGTTTCTAGAGATGTATTTCAAAAACTTACTCTACTGCTTTATTAAGTTTTTCTTCTGATAAAACTGAATCATCCGGAGCCCTGCGTCGTTTCTTAAGCATTTCCTCCTCGGCTAGGTAAAGATGTTTCAAGTGCTCTGGATAAGTATCAGTAAACTGATTGTCCTGTTGTGAAGGGACCTTTCTTCCCTTTTTCAACAATTTCCTGTATCGTCTTTCGATCTTTTGTTTTCTCTGAAATGCAAATCCTCGTCCTGAAAACATAATAAAAACGGTTAAATACACCTGCACTGAAGTAGTACCAAACCATTCAATTGTTGCTGGGGCCATTTAAATGCATTTTCTTTCCAAAATAGAAAGAAAATCCCACTATTTATGCTCATTTTAATAAGCACCTGTCAAAAATGCAAGGAAAAAACACTGTTATAAATCTGTTCGCTATTGTTGCACTGCATCTTATACGGATTTACTGAAAATTATCACCTAAACCCTTGAGAGAACACATCATTATAAACGCACTACTTAATGCACATTCAACATTATACACCTTCATCAATGCTTTCCCAAGCCAGTGAGAAGATGTATTAATACTTCACTTCTCTCCTACCTTTGACAGCTTCACAGGCAAAACCAAAATAGATTCCTAAAGGTAGTCTCAAGAAGACACCGATAATAGTAATACTGGCTGCTTAAGCAGTCTGCAGCTGCAACGCCACAGGAAAAAAAGAGCCACTAAGTCACTGTATTACACTATATTAATATTCCATTATATCTTTTCACACAAGTAGTATTTTTATTGCTACCACCTTCTTTCTACATCTGTCCAGGAAAAGCTTTTCTGCAACTTCAAAAGTATGCAACATCACAGAAGGATTTAGCCTTAAAGGAAGCATGAGCTAATGCTTGTTCCAGTCTCAATCACTATATAACCACTTACCAATCTTAAGTTAAGCACTGTTTTTTCCTAATATGTTAACATATAACATGAACACGTTACATTTTTGTTGCATTAGTGTTAAGAGCTACTCACTTCAATAATATTAACAAATTAGTTTCTAAAGGCAGCAAGTCCGAATCAGTCCCGATTTTCCCTTGGATTCTTTCTCCAAAGTTGAACTTTCAGAAAAGTGCTGCAAAACCCAAAGCTCTTTTTCTTATCAGTTCATTTTTACATTTGCATGACTGCCTGTCAATAGCCTGAACCCACCTCCAAACCGTGCTTCTACTTTAAATATGCAGCTGAAGGTGAGCCCCAAGGCAGAGAACCGAAACTATCTGTCCCGAGCTCTGCCATCCTGCGGTCCGTGAGCTCCAGAGCACACAGCCCATCCCCAACCCGCCTTGCGGCCTGTCCTGGTTTGGGCCAGGACAGAATCAATTTTCGTTTAGTAACTTTACTTTTTTGTTGAGTCGCTTCTGAAAAGCTGCACTCTCTGAAATTAACTACATGCTTTTCCAGACAGTAGCTGCTTCTAGCAGTGATAAGGCTCGGTGTTTATAGTTAGTGCTGGAACATCAG
>VZSC01009874.1:168067-257734 GCA_013398225.1 Steatornis caripensis
AAAAAAAAAAAAAAAAGAGAAGTGCACTTTTTTCCTAGCTTCAATATTACAGTATGCTATTTAACATTTGAAAGGTTTTGAGACACTCTCAAAATTTTTCCAGTATCGTGACAAAATTGGAGGCACTGTAACGGGATGGGCGTGTGCTTGCTAATTCGGTGGTTTGTGCCTGACTTGTTTGATGATGTCTGTCCATCCAGGCATACGATGAAAATACATTGTAGTAGAATATGAGTTTCTCAGTGAAGATAACCTGCACACGTCTGCCTATATTTGCAAATGAATGCACTGTTAGCCCATGCTGACATTAGGATTGAGAAACTTAATGTCGTAGTTTACTTGAGTGCGTTAGTTAGCTTAATAACATTAGAGATCAGAAACCAACCATTAGAGGTCTTGAAATCCAACGTGAACGGAAATGACTCTTCCCTGTATTCCTCTGAAATAGTAACTGTATGTGTGGTTGTTCTTCAAAATTATCAGATATTTAAATGCTATTTATTTATATTTACCTTGAAATGGGTACTCAAAGGCTCTCATAACGTGCTGTCATTCATAGAACTACCTTAATCTGGGGTGTGGCTATGAGAATAGGTTTATTTTGCATGCTCAGATGACATTGTGGTCATGTACTCCGAATACCTTACCCACAATATATGTAGAATGGCATTTTGATTTCAAGTGGTAGAACCTTTGCTTCCTAAGAATTTTCAGAAGTTTTACATTCATACTTTCAGAATCCCCAAACCATTATGGAAAGTTCTCTAGAATCTGTTCTAATAGGGATCCCAAATTAAATTCTAGGGAAACACGATCTACGTTTGACAGAATTGATCTGAAAATGTGAGGTTGTCAGTTCATACTCACATAGCTCTGCGAACTATGAAGTAACATTTTTGCAGATTGGCACAAAACTGTTACTCTGCACAGTATTTTATGTTACTATAGGGCTTTTGACAAATACATATGCTGAATTGTTTCTGGAAGCTGGCAAGCAAGAAATTACAATTCTGTTGTACAGTATTACATTCAAGAAGATAATCATGTTACAGAACATTGCATGTGTTACATGGAAGAAGATAATCATGTTACAGAACATTACGTTACATGTTCTGTAAATCCTTTTCAAAGAGTATTTTTGGATACTCGTCAGATGATATTTCATCATAACGACTGTATAAAGGGTGGAACGCTTGTTTTCAGTTATACCCTACAGAAAAGCTTCAGATCCATTTTTAGATATAGAAAACTGTTTCATATTTTTATACATGAAAAAAACCTGACATTTGCCTTATTGCATCTTGTTTATCACGTCATTGCTGTAAATTGGACACAGGCACAGAAAAATCTGTGTTTAAGTATTTTCATATTTTACTGTAAATTACTGTTTGTAATATAATTCCAATTTTTTGGCATATGTTTATGTTCTCTGAAGATTTATTTGCAAGTATATGGACTGGTTAAAAGACATACTAGATTTCATCTTGTGAGCAACCCAAGTAGAAACATTTTGAGAAAACTAACATTCGTAATGTTCATAAATAATACTTAGACAACTGCCATTCTGTAGTTTGAAGTCATGCTTCGGATACCTTAATGTCGTTGGATTTTTTCTTTTACCTGGCAAGCTGAGACAATAATTTAAATTTGGTAGGAGTGTTATTGCAGTTGTTATACTTATGATCTTGTATGAGATCCCACTAGTTCTGTTTGTGTTCTTCTATCAGAGAACTGAATTCAGGGTTGTTACAGAATATGGGTATTGCTGCATTTAATTTCATTTCAGTGAGATTTGTAAGGAACGTTAATATCTTTTACTGTATGAGGTACTGAAAAAGTGAAAGCAGGCATGCTTTGGGTTTATAAGCTTTTCACGAGTTCTGACAAAGAAGCAGAAAACTCTGAATTTCAATAATCAGTCTGTAACCTAGGGAAGTTATAAAGTTTCAGAATAAGTTGTATTTGTGCAATACAGTGGGATCAACCGGAAGTAAGGTGAACAGAAGATTGAGTTGCTGAATATCGTGAACTCAGTAGATGTCTTCTTTTACACCATAAAAACAATTTACTGAGCACACAGTTTTAATACCCAGTGGAGTTACGGGATCATAGAATCATAGCATGGTTTGGGTTGGAAGGGACCTTAAAGACCATCTAGTTCCAATCCCCCCCTGCCATGGGCAGGGACACCTTCCACTAGACCAGGTTGCTCAAAGTCCCATCTAACCTGGCCTTGAACACTTCCAGGGAGGGGGCATCCACAGCTTCTCTGGACAACCTGTCGCACTGTCTCACCACCCTTGTCATGAAGAATTTCTTCCTAGTATCTAATCTACATCTACCCTCTTTCAGTTTAAAACCGTTACCTGTCGTCCTATCGCTCCATGCCCTCGTAAAAAGTCCCTCTCCAGCTCTCTTTTAGGTCCCCTCTAGGTACTGGAAGGCTGCCATAAGGTCTCCCTGGAGCCTTCTCCAGCCTGAACAACCCCAACTCTCTCAGCCTGTCTGCATAGGAGAGGTGCTCCAGCCCCCTGATCATCTTCATGGCCCTCCTCTGGACTCTCTCCAACAGGTCCATGTCCTTCTTATGTTGGGGGCCCCAGAGCAGAACACAGTACTGCAGGTGAGGTCTCAAGAGAACAGGGTAGAGAGGGAGAATCACCTCCCTTGACGTGCCGGTCGTGCTCCTTTTGATGCAGCCCAGGATATGGTTGGCCCTCTGGGCTGTGGCTCATGTTGAGCTTCTCAATTTCTGAATATTAGTGTTCATGCTTGTATCCTGAAGAAATGTAATTGACTCATTTTAAACTCAAAACTGAGAGGCTGGTTTTGGTTCTGTGAAATAATTTCTGTCACTGACGCTGATTTTTCTTAATTGATAGTGTGAGTTTGTTCTGATGCATTGGGACAGTTGTTTTCACTTACAATTTCTGTGAGAGAAATTTAAGGAATCGGAAAAAACAGTTTGAGGTTTGGGATGAGCATGAGAGGGTCTCTGGATTTTAGTACTCCTGTTTGTATGGAGAGGCTCTGGTTGTGTGGGCTGCAGAGATGTGTTTTACTTCTTAGCATGACAGGACTTGTTTTCACATGATATTTGTTAATCTGTAGAATATTTGCTTATGCTGTTGATCTTGGTGAGGTGTTCGAAAGTTAGATAGGAAAAATAAGGAAAATTTTTTTCAAAGGTATGGATGTATTGATTTTCCGTATCAGTGTCAGGGTAGCGTGGTGTAAGATGGGTACGCGCATGGTTGACAATCATTTTCTTTTTGTACTGTAACGAATTTGTATATGTAATTCATATGGTGTTTATTTCCAGAGTGATTGTTGGATGAAAGTTGCCAGTGAGGCATATACTGTGTATGTAGAGAGGAGATGAGAGATACAGTTTTTGCTGTGTTTTGGATGATGGCTGGTGTTGTAAAAGTGAGATGTCTCAGGTCAATGGCATTCCTGCATTTAGTCATTTGGTAGATGTTAAGGGTATGGCCGTTACGGTATCCAAGGAGTTGATGGTGGTCCAGATGGAAGAAAGGTGATTATAGACCTTGCAGTAGAAATTGATGAGAGAGCCCTAGCTTTCACTCCAGGTACAGCTTCAGTACGGTATGGATCTAATTATCTAAGCAATATATTTAAGTTGTGGTAGCTTGTGCAGGCATCTCATCTTTGTGTGCGTATTTGTGCGCATTTTTTGAATTAACTGTTGTCTGCTTAGAATGACTTCTATGGATGAAAATATGTGTACGCTGGCCTAGACCTTGTAGAAACTTCTGTTGGAGTGGGATGCCACTCCGGTTTGAGATGGTAGGTGACGCTTGGAAATAAACCTTTTCCAGTATCTCTTTCGGTACCATGCATCGGGGTGCTGGCATTAACATTGGCATAGTGAGTTTATTTCCAATGAAGGAAATGAATGTACTTAAAGATCCTGCCTATTGTAGCACAACAAGCGTGTCTCAAGTATTGAAATAGATCATGTTTCTAAACAACATATAGGTACCCAATTTGTCACTAATGTTTGCATTCGTTTCTGTCTTTTGAACTAAAGCAAATACATAAATGTAGTGTTTATGACACCTATGGGATATTTCAAGTTGTCTTGTATTTTTCTGTTATTTCTACTGCTACTACTAGAAAGTTTACATTAGGAACAATTCTGAGCTGCTTAATATTGCTGGGAGAATGCATATATTAGTACACTTGAAGTCAACGAAGGCATCTTCTAATAGGCTTGTTATGTGCAACCAACATGTTTTCATTAATTTTATTGCTATTCTGCTATAGGGAGGAAGAATGGCGGTATTTCTTCTTGCATCCCCAAGTATCTGATGCTACTGTAATGACAGAAAGCATATTTTTTCCCACAAGTGATACAGTTCAGTATTTAAAATATAAAGGTTAATTAAAAACACCCTCTGTCTAGCCAGACATTTCAAAAATATACTGCTTATAAACCAAAATACATGTAATAGATATGTAATATAAATATATGAATATGAAAATTACAAAAATAAATTTTATTCAGAAGCTTGTCATGCCTTTCACATATGTCAAAGAAATATTTTGTAACAGGATGACCTTCCAATGTCTTTTACAATCTCCTTTATTTCATATAATGTCATGTCATGAAGAAAAGAAGTGGATTTTGGGGGAAAGGTTTTTGCTCATCTCATTTTTGGCTTGTTTTGTCATATAAGATTGGCCAGTATATTTTAAGATGTGTTCCAGTTGCTAAAAAGATTATATGTTTCAGTCTTATGTGCTCCAGTTTTCTAAAATGAAAAAAAAGACCCCAAACTATTCTGGTCACTGATGAAATAAAATTTGGAGATAAAGAACGACATAAATGTATTTTAGAATGGGGCAGGCTTTTCTCCAGTGTGTTATCCTAAATACTACACTAATTCTACGAGGTCATAATATGCATGAAACAAAGTGGAACACCCACTTCTCATCAAGAAAATTAGATTTCTTCTTCACCTGGCACAACTGCTGAACGGCTGGCTGGTCAAAATATCCCTCTGCACCTTTTGACTTAATGTCTCATGTCTATCACTTTCTCAGTAATTGTTGGCGTATAATTGCTTGTCGAGTCTCTTAAACCTTGCTCTCTTTCTTGATCGATTAGTGATTTCTTCTTGCGGCATCAGATCTAAAGTTTCATTTTCTGCTGATTCAGACTACATCCGTTTTGCGACTGTCTATAAATTTTCTGGAACGCTGTTTGTTCCCAGAAAATCGAAAATAAGTTAAATGAATGAACCTCCCTTAAAAATATACTGAAATTTTCTTCTTCAGCAATAACTCAAGATGTGACAGTTTCTTGTAAGGACTCCTTGCATAATATTTACCCAGCAGAAAGTAAAAATGCTCTTTGTGTGTAGATATTTACCTCCTTTTATGGTTGCTCAAACTTTTTTTGTAAATAAATAATAAAAAAAAGAAATTATGTGCATTGTCCAAAAGTGTTTGATTATCTTATCCCATTATATTAGTCTCTTCCATTATTTGTTTGATTTGAAGATATTGTCAGAAAGGAGATTTATTTTTCTTCAGTCATTTCAAAATGCACACATATAATTTCTTGTCTTTCTGCGATGTATCTTACAGAGATATTGGAAAGCAAAATTACCACTTGTCCCTAAAAACTTTGCAGTCTTTACTCTGGTTTAGTGTTTCTCTCTATTTCTGTTCTCCAGTATCATGTTACACCCTTATCCTTCATGAAGGTTCACTAACTAAAAGTTACTGGATGTTCAGAAGTTCAAATAAGGAAGTCATTTCTAGAGAAAGCTGGCTTGCTTTTCTGATTTTGTAGTGGTGAGGAGTAGGAAGCACCATGCAGACACTGAAACAATATTAATCCTTCTCATAGCTTAGACAATATTTATTCTTTCTTAGGTCCGAAGTTTGTTTGCTGGACTCATGCCTTGGTAGTCAAATACCATGAAAAGTAACGTGTCAGCACTGTTGGGACTGTTCTTGGTAAACTAGAATATATGCATGACCAGTAATTGTGATCATGCAAGACAATTAAGAACGTTAGAGGTGAGGTCAGTGAAAACAGCTGTTCCATTGTCATGCAGGTGGGTAGGCCAGATTCAGGAAAGCTGCTATGCTAGGTGCGTACTTGCTCAATACCTGCACTTAGATGAGACAAAAGGCAAAGCGGGAGACATTTTCTAAATCTTTGTGACAGTTTGTTTGCTAGACTTGTTAGCTTTTATATATTTTAAAAGAGTTTAAAGTATTTAGAAATCTAAGCATCATTAACAAAACTATATAGAAATAGTTTTAGCTAAAATATGGAGGAATTAGGAAACGCAAAACAACCTCAGATTAGTAACTGATTCATAGCAGTATGTTGCACTTAAAAATAAATGTACACTTTTGAAAACACAATATTTTCTAAAGAAATAAGTAGTACCCAACTGAACCATTTCATCCTAAGTCAAACAAAATATGCATTGGAATCTAACTTCGCCTCACACTTTCTTGGCAATAAAAATTAGTCAATTCTCCGGGTAGATTTACCAGCTACAAAGCAGCTACGAAAGCATGTTAATATAGTCATTGTAAATCGAAACATGTCATATATTGAACAGCTGCATTTCTTAAAAAATCTAGTAGTGTATATTGTCAGATGGGGTTGACTAGGAAATGTAAAATGAGCAAGTTTGTAAGCAAAAGAGAAGTGATAATGTTGACTGAATTCTCTCGTCAATTATGCTTAAGTAGCTCTGCTAAAATAATAGATTTTCCCACATTTACGCTAGCCCAGCCAAGAGTAAAATTTGACCTTGGTTCTGAAGGGAAAATACAGCTGAATAAAAATGATGAGTTGTCTCACTTATGGAAGCAAAATAAATGGTTACTTCTGTCTGATGCTACGTATTTATTGCTTGTAGTTCTCTGTCAGCTCAATTGCAGAGATGTTAAGCGCTGCTTAGAGAAATCTTTTCTTGTTCTTTTCTGTACAGATGATGGCACGTTTTCCAATGTGTTTTGTGAAAACTCTGAGAAGCTTGTCAATGTACATTTGTTTGCCCTGGCTGCTAAGTATTATTCTTTGTCCAACCTTGGAGTGTGTACCCCATTAGAAGATGTACTTGAAGCACTGAGAGGAGACAGTCAAGGAACATCAGGTATGTTTACATTTGTATTTAGCTTTTCAGTTATTCATTGTAGGACCTGCAGAGTTTTGGTTTTGGAGGGCAGTTTTGTTGTTGTTTTTTTTTTCCCTGCATGCTTCGCGCTTCTATTTTCATTTGTTCCTAGACTGTTTTTTCATTGCCTGTGTTTAGAAAGCGAATTCTTTTGCTAAAATTTGAGCAGAAAGGTTACAGCATTCAGTATGTGTAGACCCTTCCTGAGATTCATTTTTAAAGGGGATGAGATTGGCAAGCAGGCACATCATTATTTGAGATATTTGTTAATTCCCTTTGCTTTTATTCTCCTTGAGCAACAGGAATTATCGTTGCTATTTTTGATTTTTTTAAAAAATCTCACCCTAAAATCTGGCAAGTATAGGGTTTTTTGTTACATCTTTCTTTTAATATTAAATGTGCTTTGGCATTTAGCTGAATATGGCCCAATAAGTGTTTGATGTCTCAAGAAAAAAAATTTATTCATTCTTTATGTTTTGGGCCAATACCAAATATATGTCATAAAACTAGAGTACTTTCATTTTCTGTAGTTAAAGAAATTGAATCAAAACACTTTCAAGTTGGCATCAAGTTGGACACTGGAATTTTTTCCCCTGATTATAGTTTTTGTATTAGATGATAAACTGGCATTTATGCTTTCTTGGACTGCTGTCATTTTCACTCAAAACGTGCTCTTCATGGAGTCCTCAGTCATTACAGATTTGTCACTGTCTTTCAGATTTCTCATTATTTTTTCAGAGACAGACTGAGCAACTCTCTGCCTCTGCTTTCTGGTGTGTTTTATCTCTATAGAACATTAAAACTCTGATGTTTCTTGTAAGTGAGAGCACTCTTATATACGTTGGGCACCTCTCCCATTTTCTACAGCAATCTTCTCTTTCCAATTTGCCGTTTTCCCTCGTTGGCTCTCCAGTTTTTCATTTCTTCGGAATTACTAAAACGCCATAGCTAAGGTAGTTGTAATGGTTTGTTGTGCATTGGTCTTACTTTCTGGCTTGTTTCCTTCTGCTCTACGTTCCTCTGAAGCCCTTTTTTCTTGTTTGACAACTGTGTGCTGCTTTTCTTCCACTTGCTTTTTAGTTCTTTGCATTTTTGTTAAGTTCTCATTCCCCATGTTCTGCTTAATTTTCTGTAATTCTGTAGTTCTACCTTGCTGTGCTCGTACTGGAGTTCATACCTGGATTAGCTTTGTTAGACAAAACTACAAGGATTCTTTCATCTTCCTGTCATGCAGAGTGGAGCACCAGGATAAGGCAGTAGCTGAGTATTTTATTCTGTGTTTTCCAGGAGTGCTGCTTGGTTGGGTAACTGGGGCCTGGGTTTCTGACGCAGTAACTCTAAACTGTGCTTCATTGAAAAAATAAAATCTATTCCAAATGTATACAATGGTATTATAATTCAAAACCTTTGTGTTGAATTGGCACTAAGTATCAGTTAAATTAACCTAATTGAAGTTCCTGGTAATCATTTGGCAGAAGCAAAATACCGAATTATGGCTTCATACTGTGCAGATTGCCAAATGAAAGTTGTGATCTTTTAAGCTATTTCAGATATTTTGGACTTAATTCTGTATTTCAGAAAATATATTAATTTCCTGACATACTAAAGCTTACAAGTCAAGAGAAGTGTAAGTCTGAGAAAATTGGCAACTCTGCGATGGCCTTGCTCATGTTCTGAAAAGTGTGCATCAGGATAATTCCATTTATATTTCAGGTGTTTTTAATATATTTTCTTGTTCTAAGACAAACATGCTTATGAGCCTATTCTCACAGTTTCCAGGCTTGCATAGTTCTCTAACTTCTTCACCATCTTAATGTCGCTATGTCGCTATACTTCCTTGGAATAGTTGCTAAGCACAAGTATTTTAAGTGTATTGTGGACACAGCTACTCATAATGGAGTTCTGACTCTAAAGGACTTCCTCCATTGCTTCCTAATGAAGGTCACTGTGGTCCTTACTGCACCATCAGGTTGCTTGCACTGAGCACATGGAATCCAGAAGAGCCTGGCCCAAAGGGAGGAAGCCAGCAGGGACAGTTTCTCTTGTTATGGGGTTTACATCTGATATAAGAAGCGATGATTGCTAGAGTATTGGATTAAGAGTACTCTCTACCTTTGCAATGTGTTTATGGCCAAGGTAATAGTCATGCATTGACTGTTAATGAATGCGTCTTTAAATTCCATGTACTGGAATATCTTTGTGCCTCGGTGTTTTTTTGGTGTATGATTATCCCAATCCCTCACTCTGGTTTATGGAATTAAATCATAGTGGTGTGACTTCTGTATGGTGTTGTGTGGTGTGGACTGTGAATGTCTTTCTTTTGTCTGGTGTATTCTGAATTTCCACGGGTAGCTGAGGTATAAAATCCCTGCACCCTGCCAGATGAGATCTGAGGAAGATCTGCATTAGCCCTGTATAAAAACCAGTCTCTCCTCAATTTGTTCGACTTCACAGCTAAAGATGTAGCTGTAAATGGCATCATGGAGTGGAGGCAGTTTTTCAAATGGAAAACGGCTGCCTGTGCTAGGGGTTCACAATGGAAATAAGCAACGTTTCAGTACCAGCTGAAAGTAGTAACATTAAGCTTTCTATTACTCTATTATATCCAGGGTACTTCATGCAGCAACAGTAAAATCTATTAAAAATCCATAATTTTATGTTAACAGTATGATTTTCCCTGAGCTATGAGTGTTCATTCTGCAAAAAGTAGGAAAAGAGGTCTAGATTTACTTAAGAAACTTAAGTAACTAAGGTGATAAATACTTTATATATGTAGGTATGAACAAACTATGATTTTTTTTTACCTGGAACCTCAGCTTTTATAAGTTGGGTCTTGTTTCTGTATTGCTGGATTTCTTCCGTGTTTGAAATACTTAATTTGGCTTAAGTACTGTCTGGAATGGTACTTCACCCAGCCTTACCCTGTTCAGTCTTTTGAGTTGGTGCTATAACAAAGTGTAAAAGATGCAATATGTGGTGATAGTTCAAAGCAGCAGTGCTGCTTTGGAGAGCAGTGAAGCAACCTTTATTTCTGTCAAGAAGTTAAATGTCTGTTTCTTCCACTTGCCATTGTGCTTCTGTCTTCTGATAAGCCTATCCAGATACCAAAATGTTCAAAGATAAACAAAAAAAGATACTTTTTCATATTTTTTTCATTTTTTTCTGTCTTTTTTCCATTCGTTTGAAATGGTTACAAAGTGAATTCTTTAGGACACTGTGTATATCTTCACAATTCTAAAGTTAAGGAGAATCTTTAGTGAAATGACAAACACTTGTTTCTGCAATTTGTTTTGTTTAAAAGTATTTTCGTCTATTTTTTTCTTTTGTCAGTTCATAGAGTCTATATTAGATTTTAGGTATTGTCATAACAGTTTATTATAAAAACCCAGATGTTTAAGAAATAGAGAAATCCTGTGGGTTTGGGGAAAAGTAGAGAAACGACTAAGTTTCTCATGAGCTCAGTTCAATTCCCCACTCTCTTTTAAAGAAGTAACACTCTTGGCTCTGTTCCCAGCATGATCTGATCAAGGAATGAGCATAGGTTTTTGCCTAATGATCAGTTTCTGGACAGATGAACACATACTGTGCAAAAAGCAGAGAATGGGGTAGTATATTAATCTGCCTGGTCATGTAGAAGAGTCTTGTTTCCTAGGAGCATGCTCGTCAGTAATGGTGCAGTTTCTTCTACCATCACTCGGACTTACAAAAATTTCCATCAATTTAACTGGAACCAAGTGTGCTGTAGTGTGGGTCGCCTAAGAGAAACAGGCGAGTTTCTCCCAGAGGAGCGACTTACGAGCTTGTTCCTTGGTTGGGGGATGTAGAGATTAGTGAGTGGGTGCTTGGTATCCTCCACAAGGAGTAAACCTGTGGTAGAGATTGACTCCGTCTCATTAACACATTCTCCAGCAGCACTGGAATGAGTGATTTTCTACCACGAAGATGTAACAGTTCTAGAACCCATCTGTAGGGTGAATAAAGAAAATAGAAGTGCACCTTCCTTTGGATTTCCTCAGCATCACTCGTAACTTTTATTTGAGGTAGCTCCCATGTGATATTGTGAGCAAATCTCCAGAATTAACAAGCTGTACTGTGTGATTATTAATTGTCCCAGGCTTTTTGTTTCATATATGTAAAGGTAAATGTGATAACAAAAAAACCCATATTTTTAAATGAACGGGAAGAAATAGTACAGTTCTATAGTAGTATTGTCTAATATCTGGTCAGGTATTAGATGTGCTACATCTTAAAAAAACTACACTAACAGTACTAAGTTTTTGTTGAACTTTACTAACTCATTTGTAATTCAGAAGTTTAGTCTTGTAATAATTTAGTGAGTTTTTAATTTAAAAATGCTATCCTTAAAATGTAAAAATACTATAGCATATTTTTAGGCTGGTATTTCTTCTGATTCATCACAAATTGTTATTATTATGGGTTGTGTAGCGTGTATTTATTTTCTTATTCTGATACAGGTATCAAAACTGATGAGTTTATGAATAATAAGAAATCACATGAAGTGCAGATGATGTCAGAGCTGGTAGACAACCTAGCGAATTATTGTGGTATAAAGCAGGTAAGAAAGCATTTCTTATGGGATGTTACCATGTACCTTCCACATTTTTCTCCTTATTGTGTTAGAGTACATAATTTTGATATTCTGTCACTGCTGTTCTTATTTTTCCTGTGAATAATTGTGGATAAAGAAGAGCCTTTAGAGCCAAGCTGAAGGACAATTTTGTCTACAAATGTATCGTTCCAAAGGGGCTGCTTTTTAGTGAGTCATAATCATTTTATGACTCATGAAAAATTTTAAGAAATTGCAATCATCTTCTATATATTGAGTAGCTACAAATTATACTGCTTTTTGCTATGCACAGGTACTGCCTTGTTTGTTAGTATTATATTGCTGGCAATTTACCATAAGTAAATTACCATCAGTAGGACAGCAAAACATCATTCTTCTTCTGTCAGGCATACAAGAGTGCCACATAGAGTCAAAGCAGAAAATCTGAGAAATTTTGAAAGCTCATCTTATTCTTGCACAAAAGATTTAAATTGTTTCCAATTGTTTAACGATGTTTGCCTTTATTTAACATGGATTGAGATCTATCAATTTGCAATTTAGTAATGACTTTTTTAGTTTAAAGAGAGACCAGATTAAGCAGACATTTATGTAGTGGAGTGTGCATGAAGTACATTTGGCAGAATACGTGTGTGATCTGGGCACCCAACACCGTTATTACCCAGTGATTTTGAGTTTGTCATTTCATACATTAGATGGCAAGTTCATCCTTGGATGGTGAAAAATTGCAGGATTCCTTTCTCAAAATGTGATTGCAACTTACCTTTTTTTTTTTACATCTAATTATGGTTGCACAGTGCACTAAGTCACTGTTGCATTAAAACCTCGTAGATGTTTACTTATGGATCTGTTGACAAAACACAACCATCATAACGATACCTTTTTCAGTAGTGTATTGCACATTCTATTTAACAAAAGTAAGATCAATACCATTTCTTGATTTTACATACACAGAATTTTCTGTAAGCTTTTTCAATGTTAAACTTTTAGTTAATTTCACGTCTTAGACCTTTACTGCTGTAAGACTAAATTTTTAGAGTATCTGAGTGAACTGAGTTGGTTTAATAGGTTTAACCTTTATAATGCTAGTAACTGGCTAATGTGGCTTCATCCTCACTTTAAACTGTAGATGGCTAGTGGCTCTGGACAGTGCATTTGATTCCTTTCTACATCTGAGCTGCACTTGCTTTCTGTGCAAGAGGCTCTAAGTGTAAATGGAGATTAATTTCCTCCAGCCTAATATTCATTCCCACAAAGATTTGTGGAGAACAAACTGTATTTGTTTAAAATCAAAGATTAATAAGGTGTCTGCCCAAATTTTATGCTGAACGTACTCCCTTTGAGCCCTTTTTTCCCTAAGGAAATATGTCTGAGTATAGTTTAAAATTAATTTGTCAAATGTGTGTAAGGGGGAAGACAGCTGCAGTTGGGCAGGCCAAGTCTGTATTACTATGTTGTCTAGTATGTCTTGTCCCTCAAATTGTGCCTGACCTTTGTAATGGGAGAGTGCTAGTTGGCCTGCTTCATACCTGCACGAGGGTGGTTGCTGAAAATTAATGGTATCAGAATCATAAAATGGTTTGGGTTGGAAGGGATCTTAAAGACCATCTAGCTCCATCGACCTTGGCATGTGCAGGGACACCTTCTGCTAGACCAGGTTGCTCAAAGCGCCATCCAACCTGGCCTTGAACACTTCCAGGGAGGGGGCATCCACAGCTTCTCTGGACAACCTGTCGCACTGTCTCACCACCCTTGTCATGAAGAATTTCTTCCTAGTATCTAATCTACATCTACCCTCTTTCAGTTTAAAACCGTTACCTGTCGTCCTATCACTCCATGCCCTCGTAAAAAAAAGTCCCTCTCCAGCTCTCTTTTAGGTCCCCTCCAGGTACTGGAAGGCTGCCATAAGGTCTTCCGGGAGCCTGCTCTTCTCCAGGGCAGTCGTGCACTGAGGGCAGGGTACATGGCCGTGCTCTGTTCAGTTTAGTGGTAGAGGTGTAACTGCAGCATCCCAAGTTCCTGCTGCTGCCACCATAGACCGAAGGGCAGGCCCAAAACTTGGATTCAGCTCTGAGTTGCTGAAGCTGAATTTTAATTAGGAAGCTATTTGGCTCAGACTGAGTGTAATTTAGATAATGTAAATGATGCATTACTCTTGATAGGTTTGGGTCAGGCCTGTGGCATCTTTGGTAACAGAGATCAAAACTCTGAATCCTGACCATCTGTTTTGTGAGGAGCGACTGATGAAGGCAAAGTTTTAGGCGGTCTTCTCCTTACAACTGGGATTACCGCGTAAACAGAGAGCCTCAACTAAGGCCAAATACTACTGGATGAGGCGCAATCAATTTGTGAGCATCTGCGATCGCTTACAGCAACAGAAAGCGATCTCTCCTGCAGCTCTTTCAAGAGCCAGCCGCAGTGACAAGCGTGGGTGCCCTCAACAGCCGTGAAGTGGATGTGCTATGTAAAGAATAAAAATACAGTAGCAACGTATTGAAAGTAATTTCTTCTATCATTAGCATATTTTTTGCCTTGTTTACCTTTTGCTTCAGGCAAGTATTAGTTCTTCAAGTCTTGAAGACTTTCAAGTACTGAGAAAGCTGTAGGAAAATGTATTTTGCTTATAATGCAAGACTAAATGTTCTCTGAGATTGCTGGAAGGTGGTGTTTCATATAGCGTTTTCATTTAGATTTTAAATAGCTCCTGTGAGATTCAGGAATGAAAGGAAAGGAAAACCCATATACAGAGAGTAAAAAAGTAGAGCCACCTTAATGACTTAAGTCCCAGTGTAGCTGGTAACTAATAAAAATCTCAAACCAATCATTATTAAATATCTGTCAATATGCTGCAGTTTCATCCAGTGATTATGCACTTTTGTCAGGTGACTTGGAGTATCTTTAGACAAAGGATTATTTTCTGTTTATTTTTTTTAAATGTAGCATTTAATGAAAAATATTATCGCAATATATTACTGAATATGAAATGCTGACTGCTCTATATTAACTTTTTTCCATTTTAGTCATACACTGTAACGGAATTTATTTGTGCAAAGCTACAAATCCCTAATATATGAAAAGACCTTTCCAGTTACACTAAAAAAAAATAGAAAACCCTCCTTCTCAGTTATTAAAACACAGCTTCTTTTGTTTTGGTTACCTTTCAACTTAAAAAAATACAGAAATTGTAAAGTTTTAGGAGAGTTTTTTCCTTATTGATTTTTTTGCATTCTTCTTACAAAACAAAATACATGCAGCATTTAATTAAAAAATCTAGAGCTATGAAAACACAACACATGTTTTGCAGCAGCACATGTCCTCAGGGTGTTTCTTTCAGATATTACAGATCACCGATGGCTTGAAAAATGCCCTCCATTTCACCTCAGTACCCATGATGTATAGTGGGTGGTAGAGGATATTACTCTCTCATGGTATTTTATAATGTAGTGTAATAAATAGTAAAATGAGAATAAAAGCAAAAAAAAATTACTACTGTAATTACTTCTAGCTTAATGATTTGAATAAAAACATTTAAGCAAACTAACTAAAGAGGGTTTTTTCAGTTGTTTACTGCCCCTTTTAAGCATTGTTCCGGTTGTACAAGTGGTACTTTATTTTATAAAGAAGTTCTTGATTAAACTCTGAAAAGAAGCCAGTGATGATGATTCTTTGTTTAAATGCACATTTGTTTTCTTTAATGTATTTGTGAAAGTTTGCCTTGGAAATTGCAGCATGTGCAGCAAGAGTTGCAATGTGTAATGTAAGTATGATAGAATTCTGCATTCAGCATCCATTACGTTTGTGATTCGGTGCTGGGAAATGTTGGAATGCTTCTGGAAGCGAAGTTCTTGACTGCGCTGTGCCAGAAACTGTGTTTAAACATAGTGCACAACTCACTATGGATGAGACATTTGGAGTTCATTGTATCATGGAAATTTCGTTTTGGAAGTTCCTGCTTGGCAGATACGCTGCGGATCGCTGATTACCTTTCCTTATGTAATCAAGGGAAGGTAAAGCAGGGATTAATTTAATGCCTCCTATTTGTTTAGCACAAGATCATTGCCTGCTTATTTTTAGGCAAATTTTCCTTTTGCTCCGAAACTGTTCTCCTAGTGCTAATTTAGCAGTACGTTACCGTTTTCTTTTTACTTGGAAACAACTGGGAAAAACCTCACCCAACCAGCAGTTCGCCTGTGCAGCCACTAGAGGTCACACGTAGGAGTTAGAAATAATTCCCCAGCTGGCTCCGCGTCCAGACGCTGCCGTTCACGGGAATAATTAAAAACGATGTAGAAGTTGAGGTGTGCGTATTCTGCGTAACAGTAGTATCTGTCACATAAAATAGTGGGTAAAATTGTTCCTCGGGCACTTTTCTTTCCTTCACTTTTAAATAATCTAGGAGACTATTGGTGATAAATGTGACAGGTAAACGACATTTTCAAAAAGTATGCTTAGATTATATCAATTCTATTTCACTAAATCCACTCCCGTACTGATTTCATTCAAGAAATTTGAGGATTGTAGCATGCCTAGATGGCAAATGTGCAGCAATATCACATGGCGAGTGCACATGAGAAAGCCACGTGCAGCCTGGGTAAGCAATGTTTACCTAGTAGTGTGTATTTGCCACTGTTTTGCATAGTCTTTAGTGACATTGGTTCAAGTTTTTCTTTCTAATTCCATGGCTGTACAAGTCTTTAGCTTTCTTAGAATAAGAAATAAATCTTTATTTTTAATTTCAGCAGGACTACTGCTGCACTGAGTATTCTTACCTGGTAACAAACTATGCAGTTGGGTTTAAGATGGATCCATATTGTGTATGCTGCTATTTGGACTTACAAATATCCGTGTAAACTTTATTATGAACGTGTGACAGACCAAGAACAAGACATAAATATTCTTGAATCAAATACTTTCAGGAACATCTACAAATAAGTCATTGTATCTAATCAATGCAATTTTTGGTAGATGCCTGAACAGAAGCAAACATAGTCATTTTCTTTCCTTAGAGAAATGTCATTCTGCCTATTCTTGTGAAAATTTTGTTATCTATTTATTACAAAGTAAACCACACATGATTATGTACTTAAAGGTTTCAGGTTACCCTTGTTTCTGCAACTACTCTGTATAGTGTTTTCCTTCCTGTGTTACGTCAGTCGCTGAACTAGCACATGCTACCAACTATGAGATGCACTAAACTGTAAGCTAGTTACCCCTTCTGTTCCCTCCTTCCTCCAGAACACGCCATGGAAAGCACACGTGACGTGTGAGCCCCTTTGTTCTATTACAAAAGCATCCTTACGTTAATCAAAGCTGTATGGATCATTTGCACAGAAAGGGAAAGTGGTATAAATAAGCATTCTGGCGTAAAAGAGGGTATTAATGTCACCTATCTTTAGGTCACATCTGAAGCAATTAAGTTAGGCACCAAATCTGAAGATGCTTATTTCTGTGTATCGCGTGGTATACAGAATCCTCAATATGTGAGCTTGGTGCCTAAAGCTAAATACTGTGAATGCTTTCTTTGCTAACTCTATATCCTGACCCATTTTAGCAAGGGCAGGTAGTGTTGTTGGTGCTTTATGATTATTTTCTTTAGCGGAAGGAAGTTCTGTGACAAAAAACATACTGAAAGTCTTTCCCAGAGAGTCAGGACACGTGCAATGCATAAGCATTGCAGTGTTTGTTTTCTGGAGCAAATCAGTTAAGACTTAATTCTGTGTTTTAAAGCCAGAAGGGGGATTGACAAAGCAAATGAACTAAGTGTATTAGGAGGGATCACCAATAAGGTAATTATGAAATACATGCTTAATTTTTTAGGGAATTATTTTGCATTTGATTGAAGTGTGTCTTGTTGCTCATTAATATATTGGGTTTTTTCCCCCTCATTTTCTAGGTGATTGATATAGGTTCTGGAAAAGGCTACCTGAGTTCATTTTTGTCCATGCAATATAATTTAAAAGTCTATGGAATTGACTCCTCGAATACCAACACTAGTGGTGCGCATGAAAGGAACAGAAAATTGAAGAAACACTGGAGAGCATATCAGAGTCGAGGAAGAACAAACCTCAGAAGCCAGAGGTTGGAAAAGGCAAATGTCGGCCCAGTGGAAAGTGAAATTAAATGTAAAGCAATCAATGAAAAGCCCTTAAATAGTGACAGCAGTCTTCAAATTCAGGACCGAGTGACTGTCCAAGATTTAGTTCCTCCTTGTGGTTTCACAGAAATAGCTACATCTGAACCCAGCAAACAAACTGAAGTTGATTTGATGGCTCGAACACAGTCGGATGAGAGCAAACTTTCTGAAGAGGTTCTTGCTATTCTAAATGTTCTGCCTGCTGATGCTGTAGAAGTTTTTTCTTCATCTCAGTGTAACTCTGGGGAACTCTGCGAAGAGGAAAAGGCCCAAAGAAAGATGGCATCTCTCAAGGCTAAAGCGAGCAAGTCGAGTGAAACAAACCTGTATTTTCCGTTGACCTCATGCATCACTGCAGAGACAGATCTCAGTGACATCATAACAGATCTGGAGGTTATTTTACTAATATTTGAAGTAGATTGTCTTTATATTGCCATTTTCATACGTACGTAATGTTTGCTGGGTGTACGTAGAGTGCTATCAGTGGTGCAAATGAATATTCTGGCCCAATAATGTTTTTCAGGCAGTTAGCAGAAGTATGTCTAACAGATACAGATTGGTTTTCTGTTTTAATATATGTGTTTGGATTATTTTGAATGTGTAAAGCAGCCTTTAGAATTTATGGGGTAAATAATAATCAGCTGTCAAAGTTAACAGCATACATATTAGCACATTCACGTATTTTACAATTGTAGTTATAGATAACATCTAATTATTATTACAAGAGTTCTGTTTACCAAATAGATGAATATATTAAGCACTGGAATTTCAATTTTCCTGAAATTTCTAATTTTTTAAGTTTTATATTTTTGTAATTTCAATTAAACTTTGAACGCATAGGAGAATTTATTTGTATAGTACTCAACATAAAGAGTTTGTAAAGAGCTCTATTTGCATGTCATGTTTTTATATTTGTTTTGATTGTTCAGAGTTACTTTAAGTTCATTTAGTAGCTGGTGGAGATTGTGTCTACACAAATCAAGCCCAAGCTACTGTGCCACAAGTCTAGAAGCTGCGTGGCTGTTTAGTTCCTGTGCCTGAGCTAACGTACATTGGTTGGGTAGATATAGTCGGTCTTTTATGGGAAGATGAAAACTTGTCTGTGTTCAGAAGTAACTGAACTCATATATATTTAGGGGTGTAATTTGTCACTGACTCAAGATCATAGGTTTGTGTTAATTGGCCCTATAACTCGAGCTTATAAATCCTATTACGTGTCTGAGAACTTGTGAAGCAAGCTCATGTCTGTCTGCAAAAGGCACCCTGAGCAGCAGGATTTGTGGAGGAAGCATATGCCTTTACATTTGCACAGCTGGATTTTGTATCCTCTTAGCATGTAATTTGTATGATGTAAAAGGTAGAAGACATCCTGTGTGACTGCCTTTCTTTCTATAAAAAAAAAATATTGTCAGAAAAGGTGAAAGCTTCACTGTGTTAAAAAATATTAATAACCAAGCTGCACATTATGTGTGATGAATATCCATAATTAAAAAAACTTTGAAATGTGCACCATTTACATGTTTTTAAAGTATTTTGAGAATTTTTAGAAATAAAATAGTTTTTAGAAATAGTTTTGCAAATATTTGCAACTTTTATTAT
The DNA here is from genome assembly GCA_013398225.1 of Steatornis caripensis. Classification (NCBI taxonomy): domain Eukaryota; kingdom Metazoa; phylum Chordata; class Aves; order Caprimulgiformes; family Steatornithidae; genus Steatornis; species Steatornis caripensis. Next base: position 187,557 of record VZSC01009874.1, read on the forward strand.
AACCATAGATTGATTTTTTTTTTCCTCAAGTTCTCCTAAGCTGAGAACAAATGGGGAATAGCTAAAATTAGTATTTACTGACTTACGCAGTAAGTTCTGAAATTAATCTGCTGATGAAATATGGGTATAGGAATGCATGTTTGTATGTAGGCCAGGACCAGTACTGAGATATCAAATTTTGCTACACTTAATCCAGCGATCCAGGAAGTACTTACGGTTATGCCCAGGCAACCTCACTGCAGTCAGTGATGGTCCAAAAGTGTCCCTGACACAGACAGACTGCCCGCCTGTTGCTCAGAAGTTTTGAGCATTGTAATGTGTTTCCTCTATCTTGCATGTGGTAGCTATCCTCCACTAGCTTTCTCATGAAAGAGTCTTACTTTTCCTGTCCTGGGGTTTAAATGCTGCCCTTGCACGTGCGCATCTTCCCTTAGCTTCCCAACTTTTTAGTCTAGTTCCACTATTTCTGTAATTGCACATGGAAAAAAGCTTTTGTGGAATGTTGAGCTGAAGCTGACTGGTAGGAAAAAAAGTCTTTAGAAACTAAACTGGACTGAAACTGAACTTTTGCCACGGAAAAATTTTGGATCCTAAGGTGAGGAGAGGGCAAGGACAGAGAAGTAGCACAAAGTGGAAGGTGAGAAAGGGGATGGGAAGAATTAAAAAACAGAGGAAGAAAGGGGAGGTTTTACTATTTTGCACTTACATTATAATACAGATGTATGAGAAAGTAAAATATAGAGCAGCAAAAATAGATGTGCGTGTAAATTGAAAATGATTATAGAAAGGTATCACAATCGAATGCCCCTGGGCTAATTTCTTGTTGATAACCTTGTTAATAAATAAGGCTGAAATTCAAAGTAACACCATGTTTACCACGTGGATTCCAACTAATAATGGCAGAAGAGAAATATGTTGTTATGAATGATGAGAAGAGGAATAATTTGGATGCAGAAATAGAGGGAAAAGGGGAATTGAGGGGAAAGGAAATAGATTGGACAGAAGAACAGTGCACCTGAAGGTGAAGTTCGTTCTTTATGCCACAGAAGAAAATGCCCATTTGCAGTGTGTAGTAGGCACACTGCAAAGCTGTGGCACTGCTATGGTTTTGGAAATAACAAAGTGGAGAAGGGCCTGCTCTTCAAATTACACTTGCATTTAGGAAATGGGTTTGATTGTAGCATTTCAAAGCAGAAATGCCCAGTATAGGTCCAGCCAGACTTATGGCAGTAAACCTGAAGTAAGAAAAGGAAGTAGCAGTGGTAGCAGTAATAGTAACAGGAAAACTGGGAAAGACAAGAGAAAATAGCCCATGTTTGGTCACCGCGTAGGTGTTTGCTTCCATGCAGGTAAACTAGTTGTTATTCATAGTCTTGAACTTCTGCTTCCTCAAGGCCTGGTAGAGCACAGAGATGCATAGTTCCTTACCAGAACAAAGCAACAGGCGGTCTCAGTCTCCACAGAGGCAATGCACCATATTTTCTTAGCACTGAAGAGCTTTTATTATGCATTGAAAAATTCTAGAACAGAACAGCAGGCGTCCTCATGGAGTTGTGTATTTAAACCTTACAGCTTAATAATCATGTGCAGCATGTTTGGGTTTGGGAGTTTGTTGTTGTTATTTGTGCTCTTTCAGTTGGAGAGGGAGAAGCTTTATTGTTGCTTTTTTTTTTTTCTTCTTAGGACTGTATGATGGTGGGTCTACATACGTGTGGCGATCTTGCTGCAAATACACTACGAATTTTTACTGGCAAGCCTGAAATCAAAGCAGTTTGCAGTGTAGGCTGCTGCTACCATCTGTTGTCAGAACAGTTTGAAAACCAGGAAGGTAATTCCTTTGAGCTTAACTTGTGGCTGCCAGTTTGCATGTTGAGAATATTATACCTTTTAATTAATAACCTCCTTGTGTTTGTTCCATTCCAGTGGCTTATTTAGTACTGATTTTAATAACATTATATGGGTCATTCGCTCCCGGATGCCCTGTAGCTTTTCTGTTATGCCAATATTCCTAATATTCTTCCTGAAACTAGGGACATTAATGCAGAATGGTTTTATGTGGTTATGAATTCAGCTGGTTTTATTCCATTACTTCACTTGTAAAATGTGGAGGCTTTTTTAGTCCAATATGTTTTCATCCTTTTGAAATATTTTGTACCAGATTTTGCCCTTGGCTGTCTGCATGTAACATCCATTTATGGTGAGTTGTACATGTACAACTATGGGCAGAATTAAGTCCTTGTAATGTAAAGTATTACTCAAAAAGCCTCTCATCTGAGTGCTGTGCTGAGGTGCATCGCCAGTTTAGAACATTCTGGAACAGTACATATATAACAGTTTTTCTTAGGGAGGCAACCTGAAAATTATTTGGGGATTCACACTACAGGCAAATTTTCCTTCAAACGTGGGTTTCTTGCATTTTTTGTAGAAAGTTGGTATCTTTACTTGAAATGTAAGTAAGTTCTACATAATGAAAAACAGTAAGTAGCTGGCTTTCCTGAGACAAGTGATGTGTAGCTGGGCTTTCTAAATGACCATCTGCCCAAGTCCTAGAACCTGGTCGTCATATCAACAAACTTTGAGAGAGGGCTAGATTGGCAAAGTTTATTGCAGCTCTTTCAGGGAACTGCAAGTACAGAAAGGCAGGTGGAACCCAGCTGCTGCTCTTTAACTGTTGGCTGCTTAGGCAACTAAGGCACAGCTCCAGACTGACCATGACACATGCTAGCTCTTGCTTACTTTAATGATCTTTTTATGTTGTTTTTATCTTGCTCTGCAACAATTTTAAGAGTTCTTGCAGTGTATTGGTTTCAGTTATTTCACAATACTTCAGATCACCCCAAAACCAAAGGAATTACAATCCAAATTTCTAAGTTACAGAAATGTGATTAGTAAAAAACATACAATTCCTTTTGCATCAGAGTTCAAAAATACTAGGAACTTTTCAGGCACTTTTTAAGTTTGTGCATCTGAAACATTTGATTGCTTCTTATTATTGCAAAGAGGACACAACTTCCTGTTCTAGCTGTAGGATTACTTTTGGCAGGCTAGTGGATAAGGCTTTACTAAATTATTGTTACTCAGACACCACCAAAGGATCAGGGGTGATAACCTATTCTAAGTGCAAACAAACAGATGTACATGCACAGTGGTAGCAGATACTACAGTTTCATAGCAGTATGGAAAAGAAGCCAAATTGCATGTTGGAATTTCTAGCTGTTTGATTTTTCTCACCTTGAAGGATAAAAATTATTCTCAAAGAAAAACCTTTAGGAGAATAAAAGGAAATTACAGTATTCTTTTTTGGGAAAGAGCAGATAAGTAGTTCCAGTGATGCTCAAAAAAAAAAGATTTTTTTTTTTTTTACTGCTACTGTGAGGATACATATTTTAAAATGTATAATGCTGTTGTATTCCCCTGGAAAAGTCATCTACTGTATGGCTTGTTTGTGAGTGCACGGTGGAGGGGTAAGAGCACAAGGACCGACAGTATCTAAGAGCTAAAATTTATTCGAAGGGAAAATGGGAAAGAATTAGGACTATAGCTTGTGTCTGCACGTCCTATGCATGGATTTCAAACTGACAAAGCATTCTAGAGGATACTAGAGGACTCTGTAACTAATCAGATGGTATGGATCCAACAATTCACTTGTACAAGAAGTACACTAATTCCTCTTGCAGCTGTGTGAGGCAAGTGAATTTTGATACTGCTTCCAGAATGGACCAAATCATAGAATCACGATGAAATAATTTAACTTGGAAGTGGCTTCTGGAGGTCATGTGGTCCACATCACGGCGCAAGGCAGGGCCAACTTAGATGAGGTTGTTCTGGGCGTTGTCCATTCATGTTTTGAATATCTCCAAGGGCGGTGATTCAGCAGCCCATTCCACTGTTGGCCCTCACCATGAAGTTTTTGTCCTTGTATCTATTCAGAATTTGCACCTCTCGTGCATCATCTATTGTCTTTTCATCATGCACCTCCAAGAAGAGTCCAGCTTGATCTGTTCTGGTCCCTTTCCTTTAGATAGTCGAAGACAGGAGTTAGATCTCTCCTTGACCTTCTCTGCAGCCTTGTACTCCTCTTGCCACCACTGAACTCATTCCAGCATGTGAGTGTGGGGGGCTGGAGAGCCCAAAGAAGCACTGTAGATACTCTCACAAGTGCTAAAAAGGGAGAATAATCACGTCCCTTAACCCACAGGCTTCACTGTTAAGCTTCAGTGTCCTATCAATTTTCTACCCTCCTTAGAGTCCACCTGTCTGAGTCATATCTTTCCAATTTGTCTACAAAGTTACTAAGGAAACCTTGCTTCAAAGCCTCGCTAAAGTCAAGGTAAACTATGACTATGTTCTCCCCTAGTTCATGGAGCCCGTCACTGCATCACAGAAAGCAGTAGAGTTTGTCAGTCCCTAGTAAAATTCTGCCAGCTATTCTCAATATCCTTGATCTTCGTGGGCCTGGGCTTGGTTTCCAGGAAAATCTGCTCTGTAAGCTTATTGAGAACTGATGTTAGACTGCAGATGGATGTGACGTTTGCCTTTTTCCAGTCATGAGGAACTTCCCTTGATGGACACAACCTTTCAGAGATGATGAGAGCGTAGCCTTCGCGTGACACCGACCCGTTGCTGCAGCTTCCTGAAATGCGTGCCATCTGGTCACATGCCCTTGTGTATTTCCAGTTTGCTTGTGTGGTCCCTGAAGCAATGTAATCTCTGCTGTAGGTAGTCCTGCACTCAGGCTCTGACACTAAGCTCAGGGAAGCTACTGGCTTATCTAGGCATCAACCAGAGACTGCAGAGACTTGAGAAGCCTGATGTGGAGAGACTAGTTTGAGTATTAGGATTGTCCTGGTTTAAGCTAGGACAGAACCAGTTTTTCAAACAAGTTCTTGGATTCCTCAGTCATTTGTTTCACGACTGAGATGCAGGCCTCTAGGGGACGAGAGAGACTGTCTTCATACTGCCGTGTTTTGTTAGCCACTTCGCCCACACTTTGTGTCTCAGCATCTCCTCCCCAGACCAATATTGCCAGTGTGTAGGCATATGTTGATGGTGCACTCTGCACAAACTTCCACAGGGTAGGTAGGTTGCATAGCACTTCATTGGGATCTGCAATTGTCTGTGGAATCCAAGAACTTATTTGAAAAATTGGTTCTGTCCTAGGATGCAGACTTAGAGCTAGATCTCTGCAGTGATGGATAGAAGATCTTGCTAAGAAGCAGAGAGAATTGGGGAGAATTTGCTGCAACACAGGAAATCACTTCATTATTTGAAATCAGTCCAGTAAGCAAGGGCTTGCCAGCAAGGACACAGTGGAAAGTTCTGTTGCAAAGCGTTTTATACTTATTTTCTCTTGACTTAGTAGATTTGAGTCTACAAAGTTTTTAAAAATGTGTTTTAAAAATGTCATTGCTCTATTTTTTTTCCCCAGTTTAAAAACTTATTTATTTTCTTGAGGTGCACACCCTTAAGGATGAGGTGGAGGCAAGTCCACCTCAAAGCTCTTTCCCCCAGCGCAGCATATTTTCCATCTTTGCTGCTTCTTTAATGTAAATGCAGATGGTTGTTCTCATAAGCCTAGTTAAAGCTGCTGCGGACTGATGTTTGTCATAGCTTGAGATGGCTGGTCTGTATATTGTTTGGCAGTTAAGTTCCATTTAATAAAAAGTGCTTTTTCACTGCATATTAACTGGGATTAACTGATACACCTGGGAAGAAATTTTTGATGCCTAAGTTTTATAAGTCTGAAGTGGTGAGTTGACAAAATATCAACAAAATGTTACTATGCTATTTTTGGCGGGCTATTGAATCACCTTGGTTATCAGAAGTTGGGGCTTTTTTGTTCCTGAGTAGCTGACTACAGGGAATAATGCCTTACATTTCTCATATATTCCAAAAATAGTAGAGAGATTGCAAGATTGCCTGATTCAGTTTGCCATTGGTCTCGCTGTGAATACTTTGGGAGCATTTCTGGTGAAAGTAGGTGCCAGTAGTCAAAGGTCTTGAATATTACAATGAGTATACAGTGCCCTTCTATGTGTCTGTAAGCTAAATGCATCTGGAAATTTTTGTAATGAGACCACGTTTGCAATTATGCTGGGAGTAATTTCAAACTCTTAAGATCATGCAAGCCTTTGTTTTGATTTATTAGTGACTACAACGACTGAGAGGTGCTGTGTAATGTCAAATTTTGATTGAATTAGAAAAACTGGAAACCAGTGACTTTTAACACCTGTCTTCAAATTTCGCTGCTGATAGAAGCAGTACTAAATACTAAATTTCACTTAATAAGGAATATTATGACAGCTCTTGGAAAGTTCTATGTCGTTTTTACTTCGGCTGTCTCTAAGGAGAATTGGCTGTTTATAAAGAGATTCTTCTATGGATAAAATGCACTTAGCCATTAGTTTAATTGATTCTTTTGGGGTTTTTCTTCACTGTTACTGCATTGGATAGTCAATTGCTTCAGAGTAGTAACTATTTTACTATTTATTAGAGACTTTTTACATAAACTGATTTACATAGTGAGCCATTATGGCATTTTTTTCTGGAAAGAATCAGTTTGTTAATGATTTTTCACTTAAAACAAACTCTGTGCCTCTGTTTAGGAGGTATTCTTACGATTTTTAGGAGCTGTTTTATCTTACATTCAGCTAATACATTTCTTGGGGAATGTACCAGCTGGACTATGATTATCCTTTAACAGACAGTAACTGCAAATTTAAAACATTTTTTAAAAGACTTGACTTTCCTTTAAAAGGTGTTGATGTGTTTCTGTATTCTTAGCCTCTTCCTTCCATCCTCCATACCAAACACATCAGTACCAGTCTAGAAAACAGTGAAATTGTTCAATATATCCTCTGTTTTGAGGAAAAAACACATGAACATTACTATTCCTAAGAAGCTACTGATTTATAAGTATTTTGTAATTTGAAATAAGACACAGGTTCCATTGGTAGTTTCAATGATAGCTGTCTGATAGAAACCCTGTTAGAGGTTATCTTGAATACTACAAATCATGAACAACAGCTTTTGTAAGTATTTCTAACGTCAGGTCACTGCTCTAGGAAGATGATACAGGCTGGGCAGAGGAGTTCTAGAGCTGTCCTGGAAGCTGTGTAAAGTAGCTTCTTGATGAGGACTTCTGGAAGAAGTCAGCAAANGATTTCCAACGTCAGGTCACTGCTCTAGGAAGATCATACAGGCTGGGCAGAGGAGTTCTAGAGCTGTCCTGGAAGCTGTGTAAAGTAGCTTCTTGATGAGGACTTCTGGAAGAAGTCAGCAAACCTTTTGCAGAAGAATAAGAGCCTTGAACTCTCAAGTTATGTAAATATAAACTTTGACTACATTCGTTAAGCTCTAACTTTTAAAAGCTAGTGAACATAATTAAGGGAACCAAAAGGGATGCAAAAAGTAGTCAAAATCCACATACAGAATTTTATCGGAGTTGTGTAAACTGAAAAGGCCTTGAATAGGGTGGATTCAGCAGACAAAAACTTCAAAACTGGATTTTCTAAAGGTTTCCTTACACAAACATAATGGCTTCAAATCACTCTGTTGCACTGAAATGTGGAAAGATTAGTCACTGGTTTAGAGGTATTAGAGTACAGATGATTTATATGTTGCCTAGGTATATTCTCAGAGATATTCCACAGCCAGTGTCTTAAAATAGATATCACTGATACCATGGCAACACAGGAAAACACTTCGAAGCGAAAGATCAAAAAGCTTGATTTCCTTTCCAAGGCATCTTTAGGTATTGCTGCACAGGGCACATTTCCATGAATTTGTGACAGAGCTAACTAGTCACTATAACCCAGATGTTTTCTATCAAAAATGATCCCGAACAAAATATGAAACTTGAAAAAATACTGACTAGGTAAGTTTTACACATATTAAATGATAGCGTTACCTATTTAAGTTATTAAAGTATTTTTCATGAATAAATGCAGCAACAATATATTACAACTTGAAACTATACATTTGTAGTTTTGTGTGTGTGTACACAGTAAGAGATTATAATTGAGAAAGCCAAGGTTTCTGTAATGCCCAGTAACTAAAGCATACCCTACGTTTGGGTTTTCGATCACAACTCATTCTGTTGCCTGAAATGGAAGAACATTTTTCTTCCCTCTGCCCTCTGCCGCCCTTGGCAAAATCCCATTAAGCAATAGGATTTTTAGGAAAAATACAAACTCAAGGAACCGTGAAGTCTTTGGCCAAGGAAGATTTAGTCTTTCCCACAAAGGAAAAAGACAGATGAAGGAGTTCCTCTCCTTTGAAATCGTACTAGATTGAGATACTGTGATATCATGAAAGACACATGCTATGGAAGACCTGAAACAGATTATTTGTTATTAATGGTGTTATGTAACAGTGTTATTTGTGTTTCAGTACTGCCTTGACTGAGTTTGGCAGTGTATACAAAGAGACAAAGTACACTCTGCATGAAGGATTCTGAATAGGGTAATAAAGATTACTTTCCACTGAAAAATCTCAAGAGGAAGGAAAAATGACGTTTCATTCCATTTAATTACAATCTCAGAAGATGCCATCAAGAATTTTATATCATTATTTGGAATTACTTATTCATTTTAAGTAATCTTTACTCAATAATTATTCTGTCTTTGTCCTAGTACTGGAAAGTGCATCCAAGATTTTGATATCACTTTGTAATGTGAATCCTCTAGAATTTCAGAATAAAAAGATAAATAATTGTCCCTTGGTTATGATCCAAGCTTAACACTTTTGAATACAGATTTGTTGTAATTTCATTAATATTAATGGAGGAATGGAAAAGTTGAGTGATATAATTTCCGTGTTACTTTTGTGATTGAAACACACTATGAAACAGATCATCTATTAGTTTTAGTTGGCATGAATCCACTGAGATAGTCCCAACTTTAAAATAAGCACCAAACTTTCATCATATTCATCATGTTATATTGGAAACATCTTTAGCTGAGTTTTTCAAGGTACTTAAATACTTGAAATAGCTGAGAATTTTGCAAACTTCTTTATGTCTCCGCTACTACAGGTAATGAATATCTGTAATTCTTTGCTTGGCTATCAAAGTACAATTTCATATGTTAATGAATTAGCTTGCTTTCACACTGTCTAGTACATCAGGAGACCTGAGAATATAGTTTTAATGTCTGTATTAATTATATAATGTGGTCAGGCCTTTTTTTTTTTGACACATGTGGCATCAGTGTATGAAAGAAAACTAATTCCTTTTTATATAAAATAATTTTTCGTTAACAAAGTAGAATGAAGATACAAAATAAACATACAGCCTGGCTTCAGTATCCATAACGGAGACATGAAAATCGTACAATCTGTTAACATCAAACGTTCCTGTGTTCTGGTATCTTGTCTTCTATAGAGGCCAATATCAGGCATACAGAGAAGAGTATAAAATCATAAGGAGTGCATAGCAATACCTTCCCCAAATACTCTCTTTGCTTCCAGCATGTTTTGGCTTATGAACTTCTTGAAACAAAGTGCTATATTTGCATTAAATAACCCTTAATGGATTTTTATTCCTTGAATTCTTCAGATTACTTTTGAACATATGTAAAATTTTAGCATCTATAGCATGCTACAGTAAAGAATCAACTGCATGTTATATGAAGAAGCATTTTCTTTTAATTGTTTTAGGGCTGCTAACTGCATTGAGGTTTTTAATACCTCTTAATTTTGAGTGTAAAAGCCAGTACACATCTGCCCCTATTTATTTTCTCCCTCTCATTCATGATTTTGCCTGTTTTTCATTCCCCCATACCTGTTTTACAGCTTTAATTTTCCTTTTTACTTGCTCCTGCTATTAAAATGTTCCTTACTTAGGACAATCCTGTTCCTTTTCTCTGCACCTTTTTGGGTGGTATTGTTATCTGAGGTGAAAAAAAAAATCGAAACACAGAATTTGAGATTCAGGTGCAGCTGGGATTCGTATAGTAGCATAATAGTGTTTTCTGGGTTTTTTTTCTTAATAATTCTTAATGGTATTTTTCCTTTTCTTAGCACTGGACTGATCTTTTCATCAAACTGTCGGCTCTCCGTTCAAAACCATTCATTGTATATTTAAAGTTAGCATTTTTTCCAATTGGAATAACTTTTGTCTACATTGGGTTTTGTATGCCATCTCATCTCTAACTTTTATTACAGAAATGGCTCTATTTTTTTTATTAGAAATGGCTCTAATTTTATTATCCTTAGAATCATCAGCAAACATTGTCCTACTCTTCATTAAAAAAGTTCATTAACTTTTTCAGATCATTTGTGAATTTGATCAACAACCTATTCCAGCACAAGTCTCCTTAGGCCTCTGCGAGTGATCTCTGTCCTCCCTGAAAAATCGTATTTTATTCCTGTCCGTTGTTTCCGTCACTTACTTACCCATAGGTATACTTTTTATCTTGTTCTGTGTTTTCTAAGTTTCTCTAACAGTTTTGTTAAATGCCATTTGGAAATCCACTGTATCTTCCTTGTCTAAGTGTTACTTGAAGCTTTCAAAAAAGATTCCAGTATGTTTGTGAGAAGTGACTTCCCTTTAAGAAAGCCACATTGATTCCTCCCAAGTATGTTATATTTGCTCATATATCCAATGACTCTATTCTTTAAAATACTTTCTCTCCATAAAAACGTGAGGCTTCCTGTTCGGAAGCTCCCTGGACCTTCCACTGAGCTCTTCATAACCATTGATATTACATTACCTGCTTTTCAGATGTCTTAAAACCAGTTTTAATCAAGAAGTTGCACACTGCAGTTTGGCAATTTCAACTTGTTTTTAGTTTTTGGATGAATGCCATATGGCTTTGACAATTTTTTGCTGTTTACAACTTCTGTTTTTCTATAACTTCTTCTAGGGATCCTTCAATTTTAGTTATTTCATCTGATGAGTTCCTTCTGTCAAGCAGGATTGGGGCTTAAAAACTGCATTTAGCTTTTCTTCCATGATTTGTTTCCTGGAGCGATCCTTTATAGCTTTACCAGAGTGGTAGTCCTATAACTACTATCTGTTTATAAGAAATTCTGTAGATACTCAGATATCTGCAAAAGGTCAAAGAGATTTGAGATTGAAGTTAAAAAAAATTGAGGTCTCTGCAAATTATTATCAAAGAACATACGGAACTACTTTTTACTTTTCTAACCATTGAAAGAAAAATGTTTTGTTTGCTTGTGACAATTACACTGCTGACCTAAGAAAGTTACCTGTAATGAACCTTTTTTCTTCTGTCACTGTGCAGAACGCATTTAAATAGCTTGTGCTCTCTCAAGGATATTCAGAATAATACCCTAACAATTTCATGCTCAGAAATGGAGCTAGAATATTTAGAACATAATAAAAATTACATAGCTGAGAAGAAAAAAAAAAGCTTTCACTTTTTATAATGACTATTATTGAGATCAAGTGCAAAAAGACTAATTACACTGAGAGCAGAAGAATTACTAAAGCTATAAATCCTTGCTAAGCAAGATTACTCTCCTGTTTGCATGGTAGTATTTATAACATTGTTGAGGCACAGTGTCACCGTATGTTTTCTGCTGGTGTGAATAGGATAATTCCTTCCCTGACTTCTGTAAGAATAGGGTCTGTGCACAGTGACAGCCTTTGCTTGTCAAGAGCAAGAGCTTATGCTATGTGACCTAATGCCTCTTTCTCCAGCAGTCATTAAGGACTCTAACATGCATTCTCTGGAAACAAGATATCATGAAAATGATGAACTACACATGTCCAATATACCACTTATTTCAGGAACATCTGCAGTAATGTAATAATAGTCTTTTGAAAAATCAAAGTATCAAGTAATTGCCTGTCTTTTTTGAAACAGAAAAATAATTGTTTCTTTCAACATAAAATCTCGTACATTGTGCATTTTATATCAAACTGGGCAAATAAACATGTTGCCGTATTCACAAGGGAGAACAAACAGAAAAAATCTTTCAAACTGAAGTAAGACAGAAAAAGCCTTCTTTTGAAAGCAAAGGCCATTTTCAAATACAGAACTTCAGCAGAAGTTTTTCCCACCTTGAAATACAGTTTCTCCAAAGTCATTTAATTTATCTTCCACAGGTTTAGTGACAATGATTTTTGTAAGTCTTAGGATATTGCCTTTTTACACATCTTTGTAGCATGACGTCAACATAAGTATACAGTTGTACATGTTCTCATCTTTCAGTCGTCTGCATGTATGTAGGCTAAACAATTTGTAGTATTTGCATGACTTCAGCAGGGTTCCTTTTAAGCATAATATTCTGCGCCAAATATTGCAATTTCAAGGCCTTGGTGAGAAAAATCTAATGTACGGTGTGATCTTTGAGTGGTAATTCCAATTTGGATATTACAGGGTTTGTCATGCAGAAGACTTCAGCTGTATTATAATACTGGTATACCCACTCCTACGGTTCTCATGTAGGCCTATCTCGTGTTTGTTACAGAAGACCTATTTCCACTAAGACATAAATTTGCCAACTAATGATGACTGGGATGAAGAGAACTAGAAGTAGGAGGTATAAAATATAGTTCTGTTAGTGTTTCTGGTTACATTAAAAGATATATAAGGGTAGCTACGTATTGTGTCTATGCATATATTATACCTCTTTCTCCTACTTTGCAAATGGGATTTGTCTGATTTAGGATACAAATCCTTTTACTTTTTAAAATTTGTGTCATGCCTTGCTAACCGAGTGCTGTGAGAGATGTCCAGTAGTATGAAAGAAAAGGTGATAATTGGCTTCAGTGGGAGTTTTCTTTAACGGAAAGAGGTAGACAAGTCTGGGGTATAAAACAGCCTTTGCTACTGTTGAAATTCCTCTCCCTTTTGCTTGGAGTTTATGAAAAGCAACTCCAGGATATTCCATTGTCTGCAGTCTGAGAAAATAAATTCTTAATTGAGAAAAATATGTGATCACAGTATAAAGAGTTTATATAAAAATACTTTAGCTTAGATATTTTATTACATATTCCTTAGTTATTTAGGGCAGTTTATAGATTTTGTATCCTATAATTCCATTTTATTTTGGCACTAAAGAGAGTTTATATGTTTACCATTTGTACCAGTAAAGATGAGATCTTTTCCAGGTAATTCAACTTAAAAATTAGGAGTAATTTTCCTTTTCAGTTAATTCGGTTGTAATTAGCACTTCAAAAAAAATGTAAAATTTTAAATATTATTTACAGTTTTGTGTACCAGAACATAATGTTCTTTTTACTAGTAAATATTTTGATTTGTGCATTTGGAAAATGACTACTGTCTTTTGAATCATCATATAAGCGGAATGGCGTAGTACTTAATACATTATATGTATGCCATAGTTATTTCTTATTCACCGGGTGTTTGAAATGGAGTTTCATGTGTCTGTTGGTGATTTTTAATATGGCTAGTGCTAACTTCCTAGAATTAGGTAACAGGTCTAAAAAGCAGTACTTTAATACAGTGTTAGCAAAGAAATTATTTTAATTTCCTGTCACAGCTACTAACCTCGGCTTTTATGGCAGTCCCTGGGTTTGTTGTTAGTACTAGAATTAACTGTTTTCTCCTGGGAAACCAGGCTGCTGCTTCACTGAGCTACTTCTGAGCCTGAGCTTGTCGTCTCCATGCTCACTCTGCTTCTCTGGTTTGTCTGGATTGTAAGTCATTCGGGGCCTTCCCAGTAGCAGTCTAGAAGAATGGGGGTCCCTCCCTACCTTTCTGTGACCCCTACTGAAATGCCGGCCCTGACATAAAACTGTCAGGAACCATTTATTCATCTTTCACTTGGTGTTGCCCTTCGTATTAATCATGTGTTATGTTCAGAGTAACAGATACAAAAATTCCCTTGCTCTACGAAGAACATTTTAATAAGAATATTTTAAAATAATCTAATTAATTAAAAAAGGAGAATAAAAAATTAAAGACAGGAAGGGAAGTGGATTTACATTTGTAATGCCATTTACAGTTATCAAATTTGCCCTGATTTTTTTTTTTTATTTTACACTTCTAGGAATCCTGACTATATTCGTCAGGAGAAGAAAGGCTCTAGTTAGAAAGAAGGAGATACCCCTAGGGCTTTTTAGATCACAGCTTTTCGTATGGGTAAAGATGCAATTGGGCCATTTACCATACAGTCTTAAGGATGCATTGATTTTCCAACAACTTCAAATACTAAAACAGAAATGATGGGACAGAGGGTAATTAAAAACAAAGGGAAAGGAATTCATTTAGTCCTACTTATTATAGCTTTTATTATCTTGACCATCAATATGTCAGGAACTACGCAAGCAAGGACATGGTTCCTATGGTTGTTACCTCTCAGGTATTGCTCTTCGAATTAAATAGCTGAAGAGCAGATCTTGGTGCCAGCCTTGCGTATTCAGCCATGTACGGATTTTAGGTGCCATGTCACGTTACCCTTATCTACATGTCTTTGGCAAGAATCCCAAAGCCTTGTTGGCCAACAAGTGCATGATCAATACAGAGATTTTTTTGATGTGCTTATCAGTCCTTGTGCAATTGCCTCACACTGACAGCTGTGTCTGATCTTCAGTCAGTTACGCTTTTTCTGTACAATTGACACTCCTTTTATTTTTGCCCTGAGTATTCTCTAGCTGCCCAGGAGTGGTTCAAAACAGAGCCTTCACACGGTCTTGCAGTTCTTTCATTTTCATCTTTGTTTTCTTTTTCTTTCATGTTCACAGAAAGAGATCATAGACACTCAAGTGCAGTGGATGTGAAGTTCAAAAATGCAACTGAATTTAATTACTAAGTATCTGAACTCTGAGTTTCTCATGCTTTGAAATAGAGAAAATGAAAAAAAAATCAATAAAACCTTTGAAAAACAGCTCCATGATTCAGTGGGAATTAAGCATCTTAAAAACCTGAATCATACACTGAAGTAGAGAGACAAATGGGAGAGTTGTACTTCATAACTGTAGTGGAATTTGGAAATTAGGGGTACAGACTGTGAGGACGGACAAAGATGAGGCACTAAGACATCAGGAAGGAATCAGCTGAAATAGATGTTAATATCAAACTAATAGCAAATGAGTAGGAGATGTGACTGTTGTAATAAAAAAAGATGAGAAAATGTAAATTTAAAATATCTTAGGAGTAATTCTAGATTAACTGATTACATTGCTACATGCGATTTTTACATGGACTGATATCGATCTCACTTCGTAAATGAATGTAGATATGTTTTTATCCAATGCAGTTTTCAAGTGGTAAGAGACAAAGATACCACTGAGCATTTAGAACTGACAAGATTACACTGCAATGATAACTCACTGAATGGTATTATTAGGAACTACTGATAATACTTATGCCATTTTGAAATACTTTTCAAAATCTTAATATTAGCATTTCAATATTATCATTTCAAATCACTAATATATTTCTCTATTATCATAAATGGCAAAAATGATAGGTGAAGTTCAACACAGAAACTGGTTTCAGACTTGATGGTAATTTTTAAAGGAAGTGTAAGATATCTGTCACTAAAAACCATTGTGTGAGTGGTTTCATACAGCACTATCTGTAGGCGTACAATCAGCATAACTGTAGTAAATTAGAACAAGCTCTCTTTCTCTTGAAGTTATGTTCTCATGCTGAAACACTTCAAGAGACTGGTGTTTCACAATATTTCAATAATAAATTGCCTAAGTAAACATGAAAGTTCAGGAATGAAATAAGCAATGCTTGTTTTTCTAAGGAGAATATGATTTCTCAAACAAAATACAATTAGTAGAGTGGGAACTTCAGCCGGTGCACTGCAAGGATATTTCTGCCTTCTCTTTGCCACGTGCTATTTACAATCTGATGAACTTCATTACTAGAAAATAAATCTCTTCTGTTGTAGTTGTGTACATACTAGAAAATCTTAAAATCTTAAAGAGGAAATAGAAGGATAAAGTGCATTTCAAGACAACCAGAATCCTCTATTTTATAGTACTTTGCCATTTTTCATAACTTATTTGTGTTACTTTGTTTTCAAAGAGCAGATGAAGAATTTCAAAAGAGACATTATAATAATGTATAGTGTACCACAGAAGTGAAACAAAACCCTGATTTTTTTTTTTTTTGATTGTTGCTGCCAGGATGAGTTTAACAAATAGTGTTCAATAGGTTATCTCAATAAAACTATCTCTTCAGAAGGTAAAGCACAAAACATAACAGATTAGTTGTTACATTGGGAAGTGCAGTTCGAAACAGTTAGGAATTGCAAGAAAGTAAAAAGATGAGAAGCATAAATGCAAATGCTTTTTCATGAAAAGTGAGCAAAGATGAAGAAACTCCAAGACCGCATGGAACCATAGTTACGCTTACTTGTCTGGTAACAATAAAAGCTGTTGGTCCTGTTGTTTCAGAGAAACTGTATAGTGCCGTAAAGCTGTGTGAGGTAAGTTTTGAGTGTTAACTTGTTAGAAATTGTAGTATTTTACTGAGAGTTGAAGAACTATGTAAGACCTAATAATAATGAAGGTAATGGAGAAGCTTCTCCCATTCTCTTGAACTTTCTTGGAAACCTCTGTGCACGTACAGAAGGATTAGCCAGTGAAATCCTTTCATCTTACTTCTATTGCCAGTTCTTTTTTCTGTAACTACCAAAAAAGGGAGCATAAATAGAAAACATTCAGTGTTCTATATTTTGGAAATCCTGTTTCCTAGCTACACTTAATTGTTTTGGTTAGTTAAAACAACTCTTAAAAAATTTCCTTGAAACACTGGTGAGCCAGTAAGAGTCTTAATGGATCTGTGAACAGGATGGTAACAACAGTAAGCCTTGCCTGAAGCTTTTCTCTGATCCAGAGAGAATTAAATCATGATGAGGAAAGTTGCAGTTGATCTAATTACAAACATTCGTTTGTTGTGATTTATACTTTTTTACGACTCAATATAACGTTTTCAGTATACCAGACATCCGTATGTATTGCCTTTTTTTTTTCATTTGGAAGTTAAATAGAAAGGGAGAAAATCCTTTACAAGCAGTATTCTAAACAGTACGGGATCTCCAAATGGTACAGGCCACTACTATTAAAGTATTACAAACAGTACACCAAATGGAAGAATGCTGAAGTTCAGTTCCTCTACAAAGCTTAACAGCCGTTTACTGAAGGTCTTACAGAAAGATCTAAATAATTAGAGGACAGGAAATAACATATGACTTCCAAGACTAAGTTAAGAAATTAATTCTGGCAAAATACTAAAAAACACTAGCAGTATTGGGTTCCCAGAAGAAGTGGCAAGGTAATCTCATGTACTTTACAGAAAACTTGGTCTTGCTCAGTTGCTGATGAAGTATGAGACTTTACATTTACTCAAATGTTTTACCAGTATAGACCTGAGACTTTGTACTCTCCTCCGCTAGACGGCGTGGAGTGGAAAATGCTATGAATATTTTTCAGTTGAGGCTGGCATCTGGATGTATTTGCTCTTGTTCCCCAAAGTGTTACTCTCCTCCACAGTATTTCAAGTATGTAATAAACTAAAGTCAAGACAGCTTCTCCATGCAGCATTTCTGCCTGTTAGAGAAGTGAGAAATTAGCCCGCTGAAGTTAGTCAGTTAGTCATGGGACATCTCTGTGGTCACAAGAGGAGTTAGTAAATCTATTGAGGCATTGCTTAAAGTATGCGAATATTTAAAAGGATTCTCCCACCCATGTTTTAAGATCCACAAAGTTCCTTCGTTTTTCAAGAGACATTAAAAAAATTTGGAAAGTTCCTATTAAAATCCTTTTCTGGGAGAGGAGATATTATGGCTATAAGAAAAATGTTCTTTAGTGTCATAAAGAATGGTAAGGACAGGATAAGTTTGTTTAAGCTCTTGTTCAACTCTTCCGTGAAACTATGACTGTTACTAAACGCAGTCAGAGGGAAATAACAGGACTCTGTTCTTTGGGTAATGACTGGAATTGTTGTTTTCTGTCGTATTCTGCATTTTATATTTCCGCGTAATATACGCTTTGTCTTACCCTGCTATGTGTAACTGGGTGATATGTATGAGAATGTTTCCTCGCTTCAACCAGATGTACCCAATTTATGGGAACAGTGAAAAATAACAGCAAGTATCATCAAACTGCTTTAATCAGTGTTTTATCTGTGTAAGTTTCCAGTGAGCCTTCCTGTTCCGCAAAGCCGAACTAGGATACAACTTTTCATGTTGTTCATGATGCTGCTTTAACTCTTACGTTTCCTGTGTTCTCTTCCTCCACATTAAAATGATACTGCGGTTTATAGATTTTGTTCTAGAACGTAACAGAATTACTTTTTTTTTCCCATTATTTTGGTGCAATATCTGCACCAATTCATTGAATGTATGGTCTAGTCTTTTGAAGCTTAGAGGTAAAGTCATAGCTATTTAACTAATAGGTTCTAGGATTAGACCTCAGCAGAACCTCAGTTCAGCTCCTCAAATGATTACCTAGAATTCCCTATTTTGTTAACTTCTCATGGGAAGAAGAATTCTGTGTGATTGGCTCCTCTGTCTTGAATTATAACATGATTGCTTCGTGTGCTGTTGAACACTAGTGCTGTTTTCTGTGAAATCTTCTGTAGAATACCCATACTTAAAATGTTACTTGAATGTTTTTGGAGAATGATATCATTTAGAACAGCTGCTGTGTTGTCAGATAGAAGCACAATATGGTAATTAGTGATGTGTATAATATTAAGTATATCTGAAAATAGTTGCTGGCATTAACAGAATTTCCAAGGTTTTAAAGTGTAGCTGATAAATATATGAACCTTATAGCAATATATTCATCCTATGGTTATTTTCTTTTAATCAACCATGTGCTTGAAAGTGGACTGGATATGGACAAATAAGTAGAACTCAAGGCAATATTGTAGATATGTGGTCAACTTTGGATATACACAAAAAAATCTGAATCAGAGCATTAATTTTCTTTTTCTCCTACTTTACAGTTTCAGTAATTTAAGTGATGATGTTGCTTTCCCTGATTATCTTTTTCAAAGGTGTCACAAATTCTTCAGAATTATGCATGAGTATAGTGCACTAATATTGAGATTATAGCTCAGTGGGTAGCAACTTTAACTTGCATGGATGATTAGTTTGCCTAGAGGACCGGGTGTAAATTCGAAAGGATAACTTGAAAAGATCAGTGATTTCATCTTTCTAACTCGGTTTGCAAAGTTTTATTTTGAAATACTTTAATATGTGTATTAGAAAGACTTATTCATAACAATCAAATGATAGGAACCATGACAGTCATTGTTTCCTTTGCAAACAATATATTCGGTAAGTTGTTACTGCCATCCCTGTAGTAGAAATCCTCGGTTTTATTCTTATTCCATGTACTCAATAATTAGACTTGATAATGTTTTATATCTTGTCATGAGGCACTTAAAAGTTCTTAGTACAATCCTAGTGCTGAAATCATTTGGAATCTGTTTTGCCAAATTTCATCTTTAAGAGGATTTTCTTCTCCTGCTAATTATCCAGAATTAACCTCCTGTTCTTAAATCATGGTCCTCAAACCAGTATTCATCCCCTAAGAGCCTCTGGCATTTCTCAGGTCTGAAAGGAGAGCAAAGTGTGAGGTTGCGTGCAGAAGATTACCTGCTTGCCGTTACTCTCTCGAGATCAGGAAAGACTGGGGACCTCTGCTAGAAAACCAAGGGCTTTTGCGGTGGGGAGGAGGGTCGTATCATTGGTTTCCTATTTCCCTTTTTCTTTGCTTAACTTTTGCAAAATGAATTCTACTTACACGTATGTGTCTCAGTCTTCTGGTAAATTTGGAGAGTCGTATTTCTGCTGTCCTTTTCTTAACCCCATTACATTGATTTATCTTTAAATATGCCCAAGTCATCTTTCTATGCTTAAAAGCCAGGATCCTAGCCAATTTGTTGTTTTTTATTTTAAAGAAAGTAGTAATTCTTATTCAGTGTTCTTAAAAATCAGCTGACAAATGCACGAATGTAAATGCAAAACATTGTGGAGTTCTTCTACATTTAAAACTAGGTATTATGCACATCTATAAAGTAATCCCTGTACTTTAGTTTTCCCACATTTGCATGAGTGTTAAACATGAAGAATTGTGCTGTTATTCAAAATATTAATGATACTGAAACAAACTGAGCACAGATTGTGATGCAAATGCTTCTTGGTGTTATGAAGAAACAGCAAGAGCCTTCACAGCTGCTCTTTTCTGGAAAACAAACGTTCTGCCTTGCAGCAAAGCGCAGGCCTTCAGAACTGAAATAAACAAATACACATCGTTCTGTGTGATGTTTAAAAGATGTTTTTGATAGAAGAAGAACCCAATGAGAAGCGATAATGAAGTCCTGCTACATTGAATGGGCTGCCCAGCTTGCATCTTATGACTCGCGGCATGGCATAGGGTGCCATGAGTATTTGCAAACTCTTCTTTTGTCCCTCGGAATGTTTTTTCAGTGGATTTTCATAAAAGACACTCAATTAAAGTTGTTTTGGGAAATGTGAAATTATGAGAAATTCATCACGAATCAAAAGCATCTGTTACAGGGAAAATGCGCCTTTTTATAACACTATGATGGTTTTTGGTACCGGACTAGAACAGTTAAGTGTTTCTGCTACCATTAACTACTGCTCAGCTTGCTCAATACATTGTGTTTTCTGTAAGTAAGAGAAAAACAGCCCATGAAAACTGTGCCTATTTTTTTATCTCCGTTTTGCAGATTGCCCGGAGGAAGTGTGGGGATTTCCCATGTGTCAGTACTTGAAGGACAAGGGCTGGTGCTGTGGTCGCAATGCTAGAATGTCAGCATGCTTGGTATGATTCCCCTTCTTTGCTTTTTCCTACTAAGAGCTTTGTCCAGATGTTATAGGATTCATTGTTTTTGGCTTCTAATCCTAGAGCCATGACTTTAATCCAAGATTCTACAGAATAACATCATTAATGTTGTAAGCATGATGAATTATATCTTAAAAAAAATAGTATTGACCTTCCAGGTTTATATATTTTATACTTGCTGAAGGCACAAAAAAATTGGTATTGACAGAAATGTATTTTAGAAGTGGACAGAAACGCCAAACGTTTGTTGAAGCCTAAACAAGGTAACCCCTCAGGGTAATAGTTCCTGGCCAAGGACTTAGAAGGCAACAAGGTAATTGTAGAAGGATTGCAATCAGTAACTCCCCCAACGCCTTCATGATTCATAATATTGAATGTTCTGACCGTTTAAAACCTAAAAACCCCCTGCCTCTTCCAAAAACTAGAAGAGCTCTAAAATCCATGTGACTTAAGAGACTGGAAACATCTTTTTGCATTGCTCCAAGAGATTAAGTGCTCTTAAAGACCTAACCTCATCAAGACGGGATGATGAACTGTTGTCTAATTTGAAAAAGCAGATATGTACTGAAAATTGCAACCACTGTTTCAGTTAGAAGACCACTATTTCTTTCCTCTATTAATTTTTAATTTCTGGTATCTAGATGAATCACATCAGGTTCTGGCCAGCCTATGCTGCTAGCTCTGTGCCTCAGCTATGGAGAACAGCGTGGACTAACGACTCAGTATAGGCTAATGTATCAAGGTTATTTAAACTTAACTAACATGGTAATTAAATGCTATCAGGAGAAGGTATAGGAGGACAGTTGTTTAGTAGTCACAAGGCTTGAGTGTGTTACCTTTGCCAAGGTACAAGAAAAATATTGTTCCTTTTAGAGATGTTGCAGTAAAACTGATCACAAAAAGTGCTTTATAAAAGGGATTTGCCTTTTCCCTTTTTCTTGTCAGTGTTGTACAAGACCCATTCTTCCTCGTCTGACACATCAGCTATTTCCTGTCCCATTCCATTTCTTTTTGGAAGAAAAGTTTGGTAGGAAGATACATTTTGTAAGCAAATGACGCACAAGAGACTACTGATCGTGCCATATATATCTATTTCAGATTTCACAGAAATCACAGAAATTTGGCAGTTAAAAACTTATTTTGTTTAAACATTCACTAAAGGCAAAGAGTTCTCCTGTGTCACTGGATGCTTCTGCTGTTATTATGTTTGTAAGTCTCTCTATGCTTTTTTCATGACTAGGATTTTCCTTGCCTTCTACAAGGTACAAGGGAGACAGCGCAGTGCAGCTAGGCACTCATCTTCCTAGCAGTAATGGCTGTCTAGGAGAAACTGAGTCTGCTGAGCAATGACACTCAGCATTATCGCTGATGTTCGTTATTACATGTCATTCAAATCGGTTAAAGTGTCAAGGGCCAAAGGTTCTGGATGAGAGTTTGAGTTTCAGACCCTTACAGTACATGTTAGAACGCACATCCGTCTTCTAAGCAGCAGCAGATGTATGCTGGTATGAGAGCTATAACTTACACAGCCGAAGTCAAACCTGATAGCTGGCCATAGCTGTGAGCGGAGGAACTGCAAGTACTTGGACCATACTTGAAGAACAGTCTGAAAGACGAGATCAGTTCTAAAGCTAGGAGAAGGAGAAGTGGGTGATTCAGAGACAAGCGGTTTTATTTACTGTAGTGGAGTTTGGGGACTAAAGGTGATGATGGCCCATAAGTGCTGAGGCATTTTTGGTTTGCTATTAATTTGTCGTAGTGTCAGATAATTTACTGAATTTTTCTCTTCGTTTCTACTACAATCTTTAATACTCGGTTGAAATTTTTATAGGCACAGTATCTTTTCAGCTGTGGAAAAATATTCCATGCTTCTAATTTTTTGTTATTCTTTGTCGCTATGGATCATAAAAATCAAGTACCCTCACCTCCTGCATCAGGATTTATGGCATGAAGAATCTAGTGAAAGCTGAAGCACAGCATTTTAAACTGCAGTCCCTCTGAAGTTTTTATTTTATTTAACTTTTCATACGGAAGTTCATTTATGTGAATACTAGGGACTAAAAGTATTTAAAGACATTGTACATTGAACTAATATTTATTTTTAAATAGTTGAATATGAAAAGTTAATTATTTGTATTTTGGTAGGAACAGACTCAGAAAATTGTGTTTCTTTTTAGTACTTTCACAGAAAGTAATCCTCTGAAATTCTTTTACAATACTAAGAAAAACGAAAAAATTTTACATGCGTCTGTTTCCGTACTACAGTTGGATGTTGGTGCTTCTCCCATAAATAAGCCAAAATAACAGGAGTTAGCTGATTATGAGTCCCTAAAGGTATTAACACTTTAAAGTGTGCAAGCTCGTGTTGTGTCACACCATTAATCTTTTAAAATGTCATCTCCTCTGACTTTTATACAATGTGTTTATAAAATGTTCTGATAAAGAATAAACATACCAGCAATTTAATTCCTTCACTCTTAAAGGCTTTGGAGCGAATTGCAGTTGGCCAAATGGTAAGTAATATTGTTTATTTTAGCCTTCCTAAGATAAAATGTGGTTTTCCCCCTTGAATGCTCTTAATCCGTGACCTTTTATTGAACTTCTGCATTTCTGAAATCTAAAATACTAGCGTACACTATATCAAATCCTGATAGATAGCACGTGTCGGCATGAAATCACATTTTTACTGCTGTGATTGTACTTAGTGAATCTGTTTTCTTTTGACAAGAGTCTGGGAAAAAAGCACAGCTTAAAATTTAAGACATTAAACTACCCATCTTAAAAGTCTTTTGCTGTCTTTCAGCTAATACATAAATTCAGTGCAAATGTCCTTCTGATATCCCTGCTTCGGATCACTCTATCCCAGTGTTTTATCAACTAATGTAAAAATAGAAATTGTTATGACAAAAGCTTGAACCTGTTAGAGACATCATCATTCTCATTTTTAATCCCTGTACATTTTTTGCCCTGTGAATACTTTGAATTATTATTGTGCAAGTTACGCTTTCAGGGATGGTGGACACTAACTGTGCAAATATTGAAAAGGCAAGGCTGAGAGAACTCTTCTTTGCATATGTGAACTCACTCACCCCAGTAGCCTTTTACTGTAAATGGATTTTTCCGTGAATTTTTAATTGGCCAGCATTAACTATTTTTATGCAAACAAGTCTTTCATACACAAAGACAGGAAATTTTCAGTGTATTCTGGTTTTGTGAGCTTAGTACTTTCTGCATGGTTCAGACTACAGCGTATGATGATTCGGCTAGGGAATTGCTCCCTTTATCTTTAAAACAGTTTAGGTAAAGTGCTGTGTTTATTTTGTATAGTAGGATTTGGATCATGATCAGTGCATATTTCCTCTGTTCTTTTCCCCTCTGCCAGCCTTTGAACTTTTGCTTCGGAGTTTGGGTTTCTTTTTTTTCCTTGCATTCATGGTTATGTTAGAATCTGACCCAAAAAGGTAATTTTAACTGGATGCAAGGACATTAGTAAATTGTCCTTTTAAACATGTTACAACTGATTGTAAAGAATACAAGCCAATAAGTACTTATGGAAGCCAATACTGGTTTTGTTACTCTGATCTTAATTTCAATGCCAATTTTAAATCCTTGCTGTTATAAAATATTTTGCAGCTGCCTACAGAATCATTGTTTTATCGAGCTGTTCTTCAGGTTATTGTAGAAGAAATTTATGGTGTCACCAAAAGGTAGGAAGCTCTAAATTCACAGAATACAAGCCAAAGATCTGATTCTTTTCCACTTTTTTATTCTGTACAGAAAGTATTTCTTAGAAAGAAGAAGGGTGTAAGAATCGGTCTTATCAGGCTGTATATACATATTGGTATTAAAATGCAGGATACATTTGTTCATCCTAAATCCGTATCATAAATATATTGCCCTTCCTTTACCTACAGCTGAAATAGGGCCTCTTTGGTATGGGATACCTGGGTAGAACAAATCTTCACCAGAGAACTGACAGCAAGTTCACTAAGAAGTCAACCCAGTCCTGGGCTACCCTGTTACGCAGCGATCCTGGCAGGTTTAATACCGCAGAAGACGAAAAGACATTTCCATTTGTCCTGAGAAAAACTGCTGAAAGCCCAATGGCCAGCATGGCTGTAAAGAGCTACTTACTGCCTGCACCCTTGTGGGGTGGGATTTGGAGAGCTGGTGCTGAGGACCTGGCATCTGCACTATACTCTCTTCTGGTGGTGTAGCTGGATTAGTTTTTATGTAATACTGTGGGGTGTATGTCTGTTAGCACTTGGAGCGCATCCAGAAGCACACCTTCCGGTTTAATTTAGTTTGAAAATAATCCCTTTCTTGAGCTCTGATCCTATTCCGCAGTGTGAACCAAGGCATGGGAGGTGGGCAAAACAGAAAATTCACTTCGGGAGTATACTCCTGATCTAAAATAAGTGCTAATGCAGATACTTCCAAATCTTTTGCAAAATGTAGAGCCAGACAGCTTACCCTTCAAAAGGTCAAACTTCTTAAAGAAGACATGCTTTTTTTTATTTTAAGATTATGTAAAATATAACATAAAACCATGGCTACTAAGTTGTAAAAAAAGAGAAAAAGTATGATACAGATTATAATACGTTTCATTTGTTAAAGGAAGCATAATTTGGAGGGAGTAGTTAATATCATCATTTTGAAATAAAAGCAGTGGCTACCTTGGAGAGATTCCCTTTCCATCTCCCCCACACCCTCACCCACACCCCAGCTTCACTGCTGAGCACGATGTTACGTGGTGTGCGATATCCCTATGGTCCATTTGGGTCAGCTGTCCTGACCGTGTCCCCCCTTACTTCTTGTGCACCCCCAGCTTACTCCCTGCAGGGCAGAGGAGAAACGGAGAAGGCCTTGGTGCTGTGCAGTCACTGTTTGGCAAAAGCTGAAACATTGGTGTGTTACCAGCAGTGTTTTATTCACAACTCCAAAGCACAAGGGCTGCCGTGAAGTTAGCTCCATGCCAGCCAGACCCAGGCGGTGTCTTTCCCCCTGTAGCTTGTGTTTAGGAGGGCAGGTGCCCGTCTTGCAAAGAATGGCATAACAGCGTCATCACAAACTGATTTTCAGACTGCACCAGCCTGAATGTTTGGGTGCATCTGATTATTAAATATGACTGCAGAAACTTGTACTTTCTTTAAAAGTAAAGACTGTTGATTGTCAGTGAGTGGGGATCCTTGCCAGCGAAGCAGCGTTAGAATTGCCACTGAGTAAAGTCTTTCTGTTGACCTCAATAGATATTAATCCTGATCCTGAAATAAGAAGAAAGATGTTTTACTAAGAATAAAGAGGGGAAAAGGTTTTAAATTAAGATATTTCTATTTGATATTTCACGAGGAGGGAAGTGTTCTTTCCTCTTAAGTAATTGAATACTCACAAACAGCTACTGTAGCTGAAAATGTAACTCCTACAGTGCACAGCTGCAGGAAGAATTATGTTAAGACACAGTCAAGAAACCTAATTCAAATAACAAAAACTTTGCATGTTGTTTCTCAAAGATATTTTAAACAAAGAGAAGACAACAAATGCAAGTGGCCTGTTGGCCAGGATTCAGTCTTCCTGTATGTTTTGTTAATTTTTGTGCGTTTTTTTAACATGTTTTTTGAGACAACACACATTTTTGGCTGGCTTCAAAAGTAGGCCATGGAGTTGTAAACAGGAGAAAATTCTGGCATCACTTAGTGAAATAAAAGTTGTGAGGATAAGAACATGAGGTAACAAGCGAAAGTGAAATTTTACTCCAGCTTGGCATTTTCTCAGTCCAGTGGTTTATGGCGAGTAAATTGCAACAGCATTATGGTAAATTATAGAAGTATAGAAGGAAATATCTGTCAGTGGAAATAAGAATTTTGTCATTCATATAAGGAAATAAAAATGTTAGTGAGAAATTAAAAAGAAACCTTCACCTCTCCAATTGTTAGATAAAATAATAACTGTACTATAACCATAGTGCAATTGTACAGTTGCTGTATCTAGAAATTTCTTCAAGTATTAGCTAGCTTGTTTTGTTTTAAGTAAAAGGAGGAGAAAGGAAAATTGTTACTAACTTGGCAGTAGCAGCTGATTTATTTCTCCTGAATTAAAAATTTAATTAAGATGAATTAAAAATGTGTAAATTTCTGATGCTGGATGTAGAAAAGCCTGCATCTCAATCCTGTATTTGCAGTGGTCGACGTGTTGGAAAAACTTTCTCCAAATCATCCTCCTTCATAGATTATGTCAGAAAGTCTCTGAAAAAGCTGGAACTGGATGATTCAAAGGTGAGTCACTAAATAGAGACTGCTCGAAATCCTTATATCCATGTAAGTTCTTGAAGTCAGCAGCACAGCACAATATTTAAGCCACTGAGTTGATTTAGTTTGTATATTGCTGTATAAATATAAAGCATTCGCATTTTTATTAATATTAATAGAGCCAATCCGTACTTATTTTTATTATCCAAAAAAACCCATCAAAGTTGGTTTATTTCATTTTTTTTCGAAATACACTTCCATGTATAAATTCTTTAAAAGTTTTTCGGTTAAAATTGCTTTATTCTAATCACTTTATGTAAAACCAATTCTTTTTTATACATGGTGCTCATGATTAGAATTTTTTTAAGCCTTTCCAGTATTTCTGATGTTAATCCTACAAATCTCCCTTGAGGCAAAAAAAAAAAAAAGTAATACATACTGTATTTTATACATGCTGTCATTTAGAGGTAAATACACTTTTAAGAGGCTGAGCGAAGCAGGCATGAAGAACTTTTTGCCTGTGCTGATACTATACCTCCTGATAAAAGTAACTCTTGCACCCTTTTAAATCCAGCTGAAACACTATCCTATATAAGCATGTTACTTTTTCCTCTTGTCTTAAGCTTAAACTGAAAGTGATCCAAAAAGCCATGAATAATGAATCACATAGTAAACACTTTGACCCCTTTTTATTTTCACGTTTTCTGCAGCAATGTTGTCTTAATCCCTTTGGACACCTTTTGAAACTGAAAAATGAAACATTATAGCAAGATAGGCAATTTTGTCCATGCTGTATGTTTCTCTTACAATTTAGTTCCCAAAGTATTTCCCATTTATTTTAGCCTTTAGACAGTAGCCTTTGAAGATCTTTGAAGGCCTAATACTTTTTTTTTCTTTAAATTAATGAATGTTAAAGGTAAAGATTCAGATTTTTAAATACCTTCCCTAGATAGAAAAAAAGAAGTAAATACAAAATTGAGATTTAAACTTATAAAGTCTTCCAGAGATTTTTTTAATGTTCTTGAGTATCTTGTCCTAGTACAACTGCTGAATTGGTCAACAGATGGCAACATAGCATTAGGCGTGGAATATGACTGCGAGACGATCACAACCACTCCGTGAGAGCAAGTTGTGCAATGGAGACACTAGAGAGTATTAGACGGATTATTTAAAAAAAATAGTGCAAATCAGAGAAAAAGGGAGGAGTGGCAAGTACATGAAATATTTAAGGTAATGTTATAGTAGTCTTCGGTAAAGCAATGCTCAAAACCTGTAGTGAAAATGTCAAATCACTTAAAATTTGCCAGACTTGTCAAACCACAGACTAGGAGGAAAATGCAAAAGCAAATAAACAGGTAAATGCAAATTACATTGGAATCATGTTTACAGCACTAAGAAAAAGACTTATGCCTGAAGTTCACTGCGTTTTAAAAGGATTATATGTAATTCTGTTTGCAAATTGGGTTACCTGATTGCTTTTCTGGATAAGTAGGCATCATGCATTTACTCCAGCTGAAAGTAAGACGGCGTCTCCCTCAGCATGTGCACAGTCACCCAAAAGCAGCGGTGGATCGTTTGTGCAATAATCAGTCTACTAAATCATTGGTTAAACTCTGCTGGTAACGTTACACATTCTTTTCTTTAAAACCAGTCAGCATAGAAACTTTGTGTCAATATGTCTGATTTTAGAGAGGCCGCCTTTTGCCAGAAAGGGTCTGGACAAATGCAAGTTGCCCTGAGAGAAAGATGTCTGTCAACACTGCTTCAAGCTCCACATGTTTGTGTGGTTGCTAAAGACCTGATTCAAGTAACTGCTCATTTTTGCTTATATTTCCCCTCATTTTTATGTACAGCTGGCTGCATACTGAAGACTGAATTTTATGCTGATCCAAACAGTATTATTTTTTATTTCCCAGCTATGTTGAAATTTGCAGCAGCACGAAACCATGCTATTTTGATACTACTGAGAGGAAAAGTTGTTACTGCTCCCTCAACAGTGGTTCTGACACTGCAGTTTTCATGGTGGAGTCAGCACTATCTACACAATATTGGAGAATGTGTTAAATTCCTCTCTTCAGAAAAAAAAATACTTACGTAGCCAAAAATGTGATGAAGCCTAAACATTTGCTCTCAAAGACAACAAAAATCAAAGAGAAATTTATGCAGAATTTGTTTCCTAGCTCTGTTTTTAAAAACGAACAAAAGAGCAGCTGTACTGCACAGACCAAATGTCTGCTCTGTCTCCGGCAGTGGCCAAAAACTGATGCCTTGGGAAGAACATAAGGCAAGAGTAAGCATATATGAAGGTTACTTGCAGAATAATCCAAAGTGTGCCTGTCATTCACAAAAAAAAAGGAGGCAATCGTTGTCTTTATGCATTAATTTATTTAGGTGATGTTAAAAAAGCAGCTAAAACTTAGTAATGCTGTGTAGTACAAACAGAGAACCGTGAGAAAAAATTGTTTGCATACAAGTCTCTGGTTTACAAGTGCAAAAATATTTTTTAAAAAACAGAAGCCAGAAAACTGCACGTCTCAGGTCTTTCACTATGCTTATCAGAAAATCCCAGGGAGTTTAGTCTCTGTGTGATAATAAATGTACTGGGAAGTAGAGGGGTAGCGGCACTAAGTTTTTCGGAGTCGCTGCCACGGTTTGGTCTCTTGGCACGTGTGGTAAACTCACGGTTGTTTTTGATCACTGTGGCTGCATCTGGGCTGTGGGACATCAACATCCTTCCAAACTCATGGCGCACGATGGGCATCACAGCTGCTTCCTTTATACACACCAATGCCTCTGCTCCCGACCAAGGGGTGGCCCTGGTGCAATCCCGTGGTTTTCCAGTCCAGACAAATGTGGAGGCAGGATAAAGAGAGTAAGCGCACAAGACACCTAACCTGCCTTGATGCGCTTTTATGTAAGTGTATGCCTTTTGCTGATTTTATAACCGAGTACATCTCTTACCAAGTGTAAATATCCAAACGGTTAATTATTGCTATTGTTTTTCAGTAAAGGTAAGTTCTTTAATCCTGCCAATTCCTCATGTGGGCAAGCCCCTCTGCCTCTTTCCTGTGTGAGATAGATGTGAAAATCTTTGCTTATTTGAAGTGAGCCAGAGCCTTTATGAAAAGATTGTCAATCAGAAGTGAGTTAGAGTGAGACAAAATAGTAGAATAGGTTTTCTACCAACAAAATAGCATTTATGAATAACCTAGAGCCATTCACTGTTACAAGTTACTGTTCAGGGACTAAAGTTTCCCATTACCTTAGCGAAAATAATTTCCTCCGTTGTGTTTCTTTTCGATGTAGAAGAGCCTGTCAAGTCCGGATTAAACACTGAGATGCAAATGAACTCTTTTTTTCTGCGTTTTGGTACAGGATCATTCCTTTCACAAATGTCTCCACCTCAGCAGTAAAACTGAGGCATACACCAAGTCTACTGATTGTCTGACAAAATATTCTCATTTTGTTAGGGCAGAGAGAGGTCTTTTAGTGTGAGCTTGATGCTACACAGGTATGGTTATATTGCTTCTAGCTACAGAACAAATGGAATTGCTCTGTGGGCCATGGATACCTGCACAGGGCTTTAGTAATTGGTCGGGATACACACCAAGGCAACGTTTTATTCCTGGTTATTTTCTCTGTTGTAACTCACTCTGTTCCTATACACTCCATGTCATATAGACAGAGCATTCAGTGTAACGAAGGCATGGGAGAAATTCTTTCTATCGGAAGATTTCTTTTCCCTTTTATTCACTGTTTTGCCTAATTTAATATGAATGTGTGACTCCCACTTGAGAGGATGAAGC
Organism: Steatornis caripensis; assembly: GCA_013398225.1. Classification (NCBI taxonomy): domain Eukaryota; kingdom Metazoa; phylum Chordata; class Aves; order Caprimulgiformes; family Steatornithidae; genus Steatornis; species Steatornis caripensis. Next base: position 218,378 of record VZSC01009874.1, read on the forward strand.
ATTCATCCCTGTTCTTTCTCCTAGAGGAGCTGGCCACTCTTGTTAGCCTTACTTCTTTCAAACAGCAAGAGCAATTGCTCCTTCCTCTTCAGCAGAACATGTTTCAGCTCTGTTTGTAGCCACCTTGCAGATGGATTTGAAACAAAGCCTCTTCATTAATACATTCGGTTGCTGCGTAAGACAGTAAGTGCTACAAATGGCATTGCCACAGCAAAAAGTCCTTGTATAAGTGTTTGTGTATTTCTGGAGTCTTTGAAGGAAAAACCCCAAAACTTTCTTAAATTGCTTGATGTCCTGTACTTACTGGGGCAGATTAGCAAAAGATCTTCCATAGTGCCTGGCTTTAAGATGATTAAAGGGAGAAAGAGCTTACAAGGCTAAAGCCTGGATGTGTGCCTGGCAGACTTTGTGATCTATGACCCAGCTAGGATCCATTTCTGCTAGTAAGTGGGAGCCTCAGCGGGTGGGGCTGTTTAACAAAGAGAAGCTGGCCAGGATTCACGTAAAGTGCAGTCTGGAAATAAGGAGAGAATGCTATTTAATGCCACATCCGATTGCAGGAAGATACACAGGACTGGAAACACTCCTGACACATCCGCAAAGAAAAGCTATTAGTCACTTTGATTTCGTCTCCTGCTGTATTCACGCTATAGTTACTACTATGGGCTAATAGCATATAAGGTAGTTACTTTGTCTTAGTCAAAATACTTCACAAATCACTTAACCCTTTCAGACGCAGACATCTGCTGGGGAGATACAATAGCAAGTTCAGAGGTAGGGTCACCTTAAGCTTTCATGCACAAAGAGAAGTTTGTGTGCCTGTCAGTGAGCAGGTCGTTGCAGATTTACTTGGTTTTGTTTAACCGAGCTTCCAAGTCTCCTGTGACTGATGTTTTCCAGTTTTGAACAGTCTAGTGTCTGCTCATAACCTGAAGTTGCTGGGGCTCTTCTCCCAGAAAGAGCCATTTATTTGGTGAGTACTCCACCTGACAACCTGAGATGAGATCTGCAACCATAAACAGATGGTTAACGCTCAGTTTCCGCCATCCGTGTTTGCTCTAACCCTGACCAGACTTCTTAAAAACAGCTGCTGCCCATTTGTCTTTTTCTGATCCTGTGCTCCAGGTAGAGCATCCCAAAAAGATTTACAGCTATCAGGTCACAACTGGTGGGTCAGTAGAGGGCACTAGACACTTCTGTGAGGCGTTGTACCCATCACAGCAGCATTTACATTAACACAGTAAGAGAAACTAATGTCCTGTAAAAAGCTCGTTTATCATCTTAAGTAATCTAAACAACTTTGATATTTGATATATTATGTCTAGCAATGTTAGACTCGAAATACTTCAAAGCCTTGATGTAGCTATGTAGCTAAATTTAGATATAAGACATAGCGTCCTGTGTATTCTGCAAAGGCTATGTATTTAGTGTATCTAATAAAAGAAATGTGTTAGTGTGTTCTTTCTCTGCAATAACCAAGACTTTTAGCTTTATTTATAATCAGTAATTTATATAATTTTGCCTTATTTTTATAAGAATCTCTGAAATTATGACATTCATTTATACAGTAATCTTTTTCCTATAGTAATTATGTTTGCATTTTTAATAAATCAAATAATTCCAATTATATCTGAAATACATTGGGCTTGCTAGTTCAGTTTTACTGGAATTTCTAAGTGACTTCCCTTTGTTGTGTTGACTTTGTGTTTTTGCTAACTCCAGAATATTTAAGTTTGGGTGGTAAAACTGGTAGATAATAGTGAAATCAGAATTGATGTGAAAATAATTTTTTTTCCCACTAATTGTCATTTTTTCTCAGACTTTTTTTTTGTTATATCTTTGGACACTTTTTATATAGTTAGCATGAATAGTTGATAAATGTTTCATATAGCAGTAATGATTTTTTTAAAACAGTAATGCATTTGAAGAAAACACAAGAGCATGCATATGTGACTTTTTGCTTTCATTTTGATGAAGCAAATGCCTGACAATAACATTAGCATACATGTAAAGCCTGAAAACTAAGTAGCTCAGCTGAGTGAACTCTCAGTGCTATAACTATCATCAAGTTAAAAAATAAAGTCAAAGGTCTGAGGTTTTTAAGACAGTAAGAAAAAACCTGACTTTTTAAAAAATAAAATAAGGATATGTTAATTTTTAAAATAACTAGGTTTCCACTTGGAGCACAAATATGGCCGTATTACAGGTTTCAGTGATGTACCACTGGTTTAGAACTGCAGTTTTAATACACGTTTCCTTTTATAATTGCTCAGGTGGCATAATGAACATGGATAAAGGAGATGTCCTCTCTTATTTTAAGATAAATCAGTTATTCATGTTAGCTAAATCTGTATTTAATATATTGGGCTCAGTCCTGAATAAATTTTCAGCAGACATAAATTATGCTGTGCTTGCTTGCATTTATTTATGTGATAATAGTGCTCTTTTTAAAATGAATACAAAAATAGTTCAAATTTGCTGTGTTCAGATTCCTGTAGTACTAGATGGAAACAATTTAGTTGAAGCACTGCAAAGCCAAGAACTTGAAGATGGGACTTTCAAAGACTCCTGCTAAGAGAACTAGGTGCCTCGATCACATAAACGCTTTGCGAAAGCTTGGTGGTAAATGTACCTTGCAGATAGCTTCACAGTGAGTGACTGGGAAAACGTTTGGAAACACCTCTTGAGTTTCCTGGGATCCATCCCTAAGATCATATGTTCTCCATTTCCAGACCAAAGCAGGAGCTATCCGACAAGCCTTTGCAAACTTTGTAGTCCCTCTGAGGAGCATGCAGGTGGAAGCCCTGTCCTGCAGTGTTGGCTCTCATTCGAACCTGTGTCATGAGCTATCCTGGTTTTAGCCCCTACTCGTGTTCTACTCATGTAATGATGAGTAGGCTTTGAGGATATTCCCTCCCGTTTCCACATCGGTGCTTCTCGTACAATACCATTTGCAGTTTATCACGTATAATTCCTAGTTTGGTCCTACACCAGCTGTGTTTCAGATGTTCTAATGATCTTCTGATCCATTGAACTTGAACACAACTATGTCAAAATATGTTGAACAGAATGTTTTGCATGTTTTTTCGTAATTTTAAACTGTATAATTAAGAGACTGTGTGCTCTGTACACATCATTTGCAAGCAATGTTGTAATTAAATTAACAGGTGAGCCTGGGACAAGATAAAAAGCCTCTGTCCTTATGGAGCTTGTCAGGATAAGTTGCATTGCAGTATTAAGAAAGCTGAACTTTTTAAAACTGGGTAGTTGCATGCTTCCTAGAAAATGTTTTAGTAAGGTTTCCACAGCTATGTGAGAACATTCTATAAATAATAGACTGTTATTTACTTCTTCCACCTTTAATATACATGATATGTTCAGATTTTTGCAGGCAAAAGTAGTTTTTCATATGAATTTCTGATATATCGTCTACAAGATTTTGACCAAAGGAGCATGGTGTTCTCTAAACCTATCCCAAATACTAGTTGAGTGAAGAATTTCTGAGTTTAAATTCAGCACCAATATGAACTCTTCAACCAAACAGATTTCTTACACATCCTAAATTCAGATGGCTGAATATGTTATTCATTTCTCATTTGTAATGTTCCTCGGTTTCTGAATTGAGTCTTAACTAAAGAATTACTAGTGGCAAATTCATAATTTAAGTTTTAGTGTGGTGTGCTATCTGAGATACCATTGGGCTAAACCAGCTAAACACATTTTGTTTTCAAATAGATTATTGGAAGAATGCTAAATGCCACCAAAATGTTTTCTGAGAACTTTGTGGGGTTTATGATGTTTTGGTTTCGGGTTTTGTTTTTTTTTTTCATTTTTGTCAGCTAAGTTGCATTGAAAGAAGCTATTTTCTTGAAAGTGAAATATTTTTAAGGTAGACGACGCTGATGCTACTGTGAAAAGAGTCTGACTGGCTCTTTGACAAAAATTTAAGAGCACCTTCCTCCCTTTGGCATTCGTCAATGTCTTTTAAAAACATCATTCCATCATGTTCTGTTATGAAGCTAGTAAAATGCCCACCTTAATTTAATATGTTACAGCCCTCACCACTTTAATCCTCCCAAACTACAGTGCTCATAGAAAGTCAGCCAGGGGCGAGATAAAGATGTATCTTGTCACCAGAGATGCAATAAGATTGTGCCACCTATCTTGTGGGATCCACACTGGATCTTTCTGAGCTTCTGTAGGTCACGTAATGCATCCTGTTTCCATGCTTGCCTAAAAATTTGAACATTGGTATAATATGAACCAATGATCTATGTGCTGAATGAGGAAAAATGCAGCCAGCACTTTGGTCAGTGTTTCATATGGGACAATTATCTGCAATGACTCATTTCACTAAGTCAGAGAAGACATCGGCTAAATGGAGATGATGTGCTTCTCAGCTTACCACAGAGTGTCCCTTCACTTGTAATGTCTCCTCAGCAATGACTGGTGGAATATCATAAAATGCAGTTGGCGAATGAAGGGAAGTAAGAGGAAGAATATAATTGTGTGGCTTAATTTTACTGATGTTTTAAAAAATGCTGAAAAAGCACATACTTAAGACTGGGGAACTGTCAAAATGTCAGTAGTGGAATTGTATAATACATTGCATAATACATTAAGACATGAACTAACCTGAATATATACAACTATACTGGGAATTTAAAATGATAATTTTTGCAGAAATTGGGAAAGAGATGAACTTGTAACCTGAGATTTCTTATCTACCCTGCACCAAATTCAGTGCTGATACCTTTAAATGACAGTGAATGCCTCAAACTGGTCTGGTCTTTTCCTAGTATTTTTCTAATTTTGATGCTTTTTATTGTGTACAACCATTGGGCAAACGTGGAGCCAAAGCCAAAACAATACTCTCTGTTTTCCCGTGAATTCTAACATGGCAATTAACTGAATCTAAACAGTCAAAAAATGAAGGCACTAAATGAATTTGCACACTTAATGCATTTTGCATTTGTTGAAGAGTTGATTTTCTCAATTATTTTCTTGGACAGAAGGAATTTCAGCTCACAGATTTCCTGGTTCAGTTGTTAGTAAGGCGCAGGTACTACTTTTATTACAGCCTATAAAGTGTGTAATTGTTTTTCAAACAGTCAAAATACTATCCCAATTATGGTAGTATAACATTTCAGTCTGACAAGGAATCTTAAGAGATGTGACTTTTAATTCAATTAAATATAATTCTGAACAATATAATTGCATTTGTTTGAAATGCATTTTAAATGAAGTTCTAAATAAACTGAAGTTTCTCACTAATTGCGTCCTCCGTTTTACATTATTTTACACTCCATTACATTATTTTTAACTACCTTAGTCATGGGAAAATCGTAAAACGTTGCCGTATGGTATGGTCTCCCAAGTGTTTTGAACTGGTCTAAGACACTGCTGTGCTGAAAGGGTTGCGTTGCTGCTTTCTTGTGCTCTAGCTAGTATTCACGATAATGCTGGTACAAGGAGAGAGGGGACACATGGAAATGTGTAGTTAGTGCAGGGGAAAGCAGTCTCTTTGAGGCAGCAAAGAGGAATTACATCTGTTTAAACAGGCTGTGGAACAGCATCCTTAGGCTCTGGCTCTCCTCTGTAGGGCATGTGCAACACTGGACAGTAAAAGAGACTTTCATTCAATCAAAATACTCTTAGTCTAGGGAAAAACACAGCTCTGAAAAAATACTCTCTCGAGAAATTCTAAGTATGGTATTGCAAATTGTCACCCACCTTGTGCCTGAATGTTTGCTTTTCAGCCCATGCTCCTTCAGCGTGTTTGTGGGATTGCAGCCTAACTGGGGTGTGCTCGGGTGTGCGGTATCGCACGAGCCTTCAGGGTTCTGTTGACAGTCTCCTAGTGTTCACAGCAGATGAGTCTGGCCTGTGGTATAGTTTTAGTGCCACATCCAGCATATGGTACAGTTATAACTAGGTCAATGGAGACATTGCTGCACTCTGGTTCCTCTTGGTTGTTTCGGCTATTGGAGCCACCACAGCAAGCCACGAAGAAATTAGTTTTAGAAAAAGCATGCATCACCATCACAGTGCAAAGAGATGAGGTGCTTTTGTTCACAACCTCATAGAGACCAGGAGACACTGTAGCTGAATCAGCAAAGAAATACTGGCCAATACCTGTCGGTATGTATTGAAGCTTAATTGAATATCACTAGCATAAAGTAGGTCTTTGAGTGCAGGATCATTATTAAGACAAGTGCATGATATACATATTTGAGTTTTTTCATGCATTTTCGCTCAGGCCATAAGTTCATAGTATCAACATCATAACGTAAGAAAAAAGTTCAGTGCATGGATTTAAAAATTTTTTTTTTTTTTTGGTACACAAATCTGTGGCAACCCTGCATAGAGAACAGTTGCATGCACAACTCCGGTGGCTAAATGGAGCTTGCTTTGCATGTTTAACTACAATTCTGTCCCTGAAAATGCAAACAATAATTTGTTCCTACTTCACCTTGGAAGGACAGCTGAAGGTTGTGTTGGGTACCTTTTAAGAACTGAAGCCATGTGGCAAAGCTGTTGCAGTTTATCTGGGTGTTATCTGGGTTTTGGTTGTCTTCCGATAAATTAACCACATAGCTCTCTACCAGGTACCCTTTTCATGCCCTTTTCTATCAGTGCTCTATGCTGAACGCTTTCTCGCTTTTCCAGCTGGACTGTTGCGTTGAATTGGTTCACCCAACGAACTTTTAATGGAGGTACAGTTTGGAATAGTACCTAATCAATCCATGACAGCAGGATGCATTCAGTCAGAATGTGTAGTAAGCAAGGAGGGAGTGGAAAAGCACTTGGGCTCAGTACTCGAGTATGGCAACATCCAAGAGATGTGTTTGACCCAGCTTTTTATTTGCCAAACATTTCACAACTTGCTTTCCTTTAGTTTGAATGCTTCGTGTTGAAAAATGGAGAACGTAAAGGAAGCAAAACCAGAAAAGTTTCATGATCACATTTTTACGAATGCAGATCTTTGTATTTTGATTCCAAATAGTCTGTAATTTCAAAAATCCATTACACTAAAACCCTTTTAACTCACTTGAAATGAAAAGCTTACAGGGCAGAGGTTAAATAAACTACTTTGTTTATCTCATAACTGATACATTTGAGTTGGTTTAGCTCTTTAGAGGGAAAGAGAAAAACAAACCCTCAGATATTTGCACAGCTTTACTGAAAATAGAATAGCAACAAGACCTAAAAAGTCCTCTTAGTCCACATTAGTACTGCCAGATCAGCTACTCAACCTTGCCTCTGTAGCTGGGAAAAAGTACTTTCTAAATTAAAACAATAAGACTGAAAGACTACAAAATTCTTCTAATCTATCCCCTTGTTTTAAGGCAGATTTAGAATTTTGTATCATTCCTGAAAAATATTTGTCTAATCTTCTTAAAGCTTCCTGCGAAGGAGTCTGACAACCTCCCCAATCCATAATTAACCTCAAAGAAAGAAAGTTTCTTCAAGTTTTTGGCTGATTTTTTGTTGCTGCGGGGCAAGCCCTTTAGTTCTTATCTTACCCACTGTAGACAGAATGAACAAACTATTCCCTGCTTCTTTACGATAGCCTTGTAAAAACTGTTATTATGCCTACTCTCAATTTTCTCTAATTTAGCCTGATCGGTTCCAGTTCTCTCAGTCTTTCCTCATCGGTCATGTTTTCTAGATCTCTGATCTCTTTCCTCTCTCAGGACTTTTTCAGAGGGTTCATTTCTTTCTTTGAAATCTGATGCCCCAAAATGGATGCAGTATTCCAGCTAGAGCTTTGCCACTGCCAAGAAGAGTTGAAGGATTACTTCCTGCGCTTTGCAGGCTGCTCTCCCATACATGTCGCAGAACGGTGGTTGCCTTTTTTTTTTTTGCAGTAGTGCAACGGCGGCTCTTGCTCAGCTTGTCATCTGCTGTATCTCCGAGACTGTCATTTGGTGTTCCCCATCCAGAACAGCTGATTATTTCTGCCTGAGTGTAGCCCCTTTTTCCTTTCTGTACAGCATTTCAAACTTCTTTTCCAAGCAACGCTCCGATTTCTGAAAAATATTTGAAGTTCTTGCAATGCCTTCCTGTTGCACATTTGTGACTTAGTTAATGTGGTTTCTGTTCTGTCATCTTAGTTCTTAACGAAAACATTGCATTTTGTAATGGACCTCCAGCCAGCAGGTCTTTTCAGTTCTTCAAAGACTCCTTAATAACTACTCTCTGGTTATGGTCATTCAAACAGTTTTCGCTTGCTTTGTAATACTTTAATCTAAGTCTTGTTTCTTAAATTTGCTTATGAAATTCTTATGTGAAATAATGTCATAAATCTTGCTGAAATCAACAGATATGACAACCAGTTGTTTTTCGCTGTCATGAATCCTTTTACCCTCCTTACAAGCAGACTGACTTGTGATTTGTTCTTGATGAATTCATGTTGACTATTACCCATCTGCTTATCTTTCAGTGTTTTTAAATTCTTTGTTACTTTTTTTTTTCCAGTGCATTGAGTTTGACTGCTGACTGCTCTATAATAAGACATACATCTACTAGCCATCTGACATACCGTCTTTGAGAAGTTCTCATTGTTAATGAGTAACAGTTCTGAGGTCACTTCATTCCCTTCTTGGCTGTCCTAGGATGAAGTTCATAATACAAACCTGATTTGAAAACTTTGTGGAAATGTTCTCTAGTTTTCTTCCCTGCTCTAGGCTGAGATTTTACTTCTTTGCAACTGGATTAGCCACATACTCTCAGATGACTCTTCTAATAACAGCGTGCAAAAATGTATTAAACAGTTCAGCTTTCCTAGTCTTTTGTCAGTGCCATTACTTTTCTGCTAAGTTGTGGACTAGCTCTTTCCATGACCACAACAAAGTAGCCGTACTGCAAACTGCCAATACTGAAGAAGTTCCTCAGTCTCTTTCAGCTCCACTCTTTCCAGGAGCCTCCATCACCGGTAACATTGAGAACCTACTTCCCACTCCTCTGACAGGTTCCTTAAGTGGCCGGCTCAACTGTCTTCTTTACCATCCAGGGCTGTGGACAGCAGAAGAGTAGAGACATCATGCCCTTTAAAACCTGGAAAATGTTATGGTCTGGCTGCCCTGTAGAGCACCTGCTTTGTGAAGAGCAGTTACGCTCATAGCTCCAGCTACCTGCGGTGGTGCAGTAGCTGCTAAGGGCTGAAAAGGGAAGGAGTATTTGGCTTAGTTGAGTTCTTGAGCTGCCTTTGTATCAAATTCAGCCCCAAATCACATTTACAGTCATAGTGGCACTGCTGGCAGTGTTGCATCAGGTGACTGGGGAGAGGGGAACATGTAGCAATTCAAAGGAAATAGAGGAAGTTTTGTTTTAAAGATGGGTAACTTGAGGCACAGAGGAATGAAGTATTATTTCCAGAATCTGATAGTAGGTTTTGTAATGTGGAATAATACCATCCAGGAGTCCTGACTGAAGCATGTTACTCTCAAGACAGAATCCACTCCTCAACTATTCAACTAAATCTCTTGGGGATGGGGGTGAGGAGGGGTAAGATATATGGGAAAGGAAATGAGAATGTTATCTCCACTTTACTGTATAATCCTCATTTAAGAATGGGTAGAGCTTTCTGAATAATGAATGTATCTCAGTATTTCACGTCAGTGCAAAATGCTGTCTGAAAAACAGTTACTGTAAATGAGAACTGAGAAACTGCTTTTAGAAAATTATTATAAACCTTAGGAAAGTACTGATTTCAAAAACAACATTTTATTTTGTAGTGTGACTTTCAATTAGGAAAAAAAAATTCATTTTAAAGTTCTCTTGAAAATATAACTCTAATAACACTGATATCTTTTTTTTTAATCCCTTTCAGCTCCCAGACAGCTTAATAATGGATTACTATGAAAAATACAAGCACAGAATGAATGAGCTTGAAGCATTTAATATGGTAAAAGTTACAGGATTAATACTGTTACCTTTTATATATGTGCTAGTCTAGAACAAAGCCCTGTTAAGTTTTATGTGGAGGTGGACTGTCTTACACTGTGGTATGCAATCTCAAAAACAAAGCAGGTCCCCTTTCCAAACTTTGGAGCATATCCTATTCCAAAACTATATTAGGTGTCAGTAAAATAATAAAATGAACACATGGAAGATTCTTTTTCAAGAGGGACTGTTACCCTGGAAAATGAAATGTCAGTCTCCTTTTAAACCTCGACTGGTCTCCATGCAGTTATTTCATAAAAATTCTTTTTATTAAATTTCATTATTTCCCTCTTTAAAACTGTTCTGCTTCATCTAATATGATTTTCTTGTTGGACAATGTCTTGAAACCAACTAAATAACAGTTTCCTGGCTTTATGGCATTCCATGTATTTTTGATCTTTAATATAATCTGTTTTGAAGATGTCCATCCCACAGGGTAAATTGGCAAGGTGACCTTTGTACAACAGAGCCACTAGAAAATAGCCGACCTTCCTGGAATTGTTCTGTGGCAGCGTAACCATTCGGAAGTGTATTTGCTCACTTTCCCAAAATCATTATGGTATCTAATCTTTCTTTCAGTTGAAGGTTGTTCTGGCTCCCTGCATAGAAGTTTTGATACTTCTGGATCGTCTTTGTTACCTCAAGGAGCAGGTATTTTTGCATTATGTTTTATGATACCTAAAGGCTACATCAGTGAAATGGGACTATTTCGGCCAATTTATTACTGTGCAGACCAAAAGTCTCTGTTGCAGAATTATGATTCTCATCATATTTGCAAAGTGTAAGCATTCATTCCGTTTAGTATAAGCATATGCCCAGCAGATGTTTTTATTTTCAGCAAAGCAGCAACAGTAAAGTTTATGTTCTTTTAATTGTATGGTAATTACTAGTCAATAGACAGTAAAAAATAAATTAATTAAATATGCAACAAATCTCGTTTTCTGCAACATATTGAGATACTTAATAATTAAAAAGACTATTCGAAATGCTAAACAAACATTGTGCTGTACGTGCTAGAGCTTCCAATGAATATGTTTTAGAACATATAATTCAAGAAATTTTGAATTAGGTCCAAAACATTTATGATTTCCTTTTATTGTTTCTTAATTAAGATCAGTGATGAGAGAGGTTGCACTTTTTCCGACTGTATGGGTCAAGTGAGGTACATTTGACTAACACACAGCCTGGTTATATTTTACAAGTATTGAACTGGGGTGTAATAAGCAAATGCTACTACATTTGCTGCATAATGATTTGTATTGCAGTGTTTCTTCTAACACTAATTTTGAGCTTGGCCTGATTGATTAACTCAGAAGCAGTAGTCATACTTTCTCTGCACCAGTAAACATTTTTTGGACAAATTATTAGTAATTTGCTGGGAGGAAATGGTAGTGTCTTCCAGCTTCTGCTCTGGGCCATGGTCAAAATAAAATCTTAAAGTTTAAACCCATTCATGTGAATTGCTCTGTTTTTCCACCATAAACCTTTCATTTTAACGGCTCCATTTTATCATAAGTAAAAATTCACTTTATTCTCTGCCACAGTGCGCTTGGAACAACTGAGTTGTAGTAAATGTATGCTTTTGTTCTAACTGGTATTTTTACAGAGAGGCAATTTGAAATATTTAAATAATGATGTATTTTCCCAAATGCCAACCAGTTATAAATCACATAGAGATCTGTATGATTTCCAAGACAGGAGATCAGACTTGCTGCATTTAGCACCAATTTACCTTTTCTGAATGTAATACTTGCATTGATTTAATCTTGTACTGGTTTGATTCCCAAAATGTGTTTAGGAAGAAAAAATAGAGGTGATAAAAGCCATATGCAACATGAAGACCGGATCCAGCTGGCCGTATTCATTTGAAAACTCACTTAATTAGCTTCAGTAGTAGAATATGCTGCATAAAATGAGTAGGACTTGATCCTGAATTTCTTTGCTCTAGTTCAACCAAAAAAAGCTTTATTGATGAAGGGGGTGGTAAGCTGTCGTTTGATAGTGCCAGAAATAATTTAATGTCTTTAAAATACATCCTGGTTTGGGTATCTTTTTTTTTTGAACAAACTTTCTGTGATTTTCTTGTTAGGTAAGTGTTTTTTCTGCTTTGCATTAAGGAATATTTTTTAAATTTTTTGCAATTTTGTATTTCAAAATGTGGACCTGTTACCGTATCTTAGCTTTTAAGTCACACACATTTTATGTACTTCAATCATATATCCTTTTACAGGACAACATTGCCTGGTCTGGACTTGTGAAGTTATTTGATCCTGTGAAATCCCCCAGATGCTGTGCAGTTATTGCTCTGAAGAAACAGTCATGTTTTTAAGTGGAAGCAAATTGCAGATAGGTTGAAAGGTCTGAACTGATACTGCTGTTCCCTTACTTTTATTCTGTTTTTTTAAAATTGATTCCTCAAGTACACTCACTATTTGCTTTTCAGCTGTAAAAGTAAAAAGTGCAATGCCTCTTTAAATCATGAGAAATAAATATCTCCTTTATAAATACCACTGCTTCCTTATGTCAGTTATTAAACAATGTTGAACATCTGGCTTTATTATAAAAGTTACGACCTGTATTATGTGATTATTATTTTAAGATAATTTTTATGTTTCTTCTTTTTAAGGAAATATACCATGTATCACTACCCCTTCTCTTGGTATTTCTAATCACAAGATCACACCTTCTCAATTTTCACCAGTGGCTGGCATCAGCTGTCTCATACTACCCTCGCTGTTTTCTGTTCTGGATTCAGATGGTGCATAGTATAAACAGAAAAATAACCTGCACCGTTCGTAGACTAGGTAGGATCTTTGTACTTCCCTGTTCTCCAGGTCATCAAGATCAGCTTGTTTATAGAACAACCTAGAAGAGCGTAGATAGTAACTACCTGCAAAGAGCAGTTTTGTATTAACCCCTTCTTCCTTCAGGCATGTTCATGGCATGCACTTGTTCGCCTGTCCCTCTGAAAGAAAAAATACGTGTGCTGTAATCCAGTGGGAGATTTCCCAGTGCTTAAGAATCAGCTGCCCTGCTGGAGTTCACTCTGTAGTCCTTGGGTTTTATGAGAAAGCTATTATCTGGCCCAAATGTGTTGGGTATAAATACTTTGGTACCCAAGTGAATTGAAACTTGCTAGGCAGTCTCTTGTTGGCTGTACGGCATTCATGAGTGGGAAATTTATTTGTTGATGAATTTATCTCAGCGGGTTGTCTAATTAAACTTGCAGATTTTCCGTCAATTAAAAAAGAGAAAAGTTTCTATTCTAAGTCCTAGTGCTTTTATTAGAATTTTCCAGCATATATAAAATATAATTAACTACCAGTGCACAGGAAAAAGCACAACAAATAAATAAGAAAATACAGCATTAAAGGAGAAAAGGGGAGAATGCAACTTTGGTGGGCAGAAGATTTGAATAACAGAAAATATTTTTGTATTAATTGTATAGTGACAGTAATAGTCATGGGAACCAGACTGAGATTCATATGTGAGTAGGAACAAATCTTATTCTGTTTTGGTCTGCAAAATATAATGAGTGCTTGTGAACATGGCCATTCAAGAAAAGAAAGGTAAGGTATTTTTCTAACAGGTCACATTCTTCTTGATACGTTCACTTGGAAGAAATACTTTTTTTTTGGTGGTGTAGCTCAGTGATGTCTATTTTAGGACTCAGTCCTTATTAGCTGCATGGATCCAGTATGAGCTTCTCATATTTGTTTGGTCCCAGTACGTTCAATGCTTATAGCTGCGGAACACTTGCAATACCCAAGGAAACTAACAGAAGTTGCAGGTGCTCACATCATCTTTGGAGTAGAGCTGAGAAAAGAAAATGAGGCCTTCCATATATGCCACTTTTTCTTGTACAGGGAGTACTGGGAAACTAACAAGCTGGTAGATTATTTTCCCAGGGGAGGAATCAAAAGAAATAAAATCCTTTCCTAACCTCTAAGCATCTGGAAGGAAAAAAACCCAATAATATCTGATATAAAGAGGCGATGTAAAGTACATGATGTTAAAAAGAAAAAAGATGAACAAAAATGTTAGAAAAATAGGTTTTATTATATTATGTTCTATGTAGACATGGTGACTAACTATTAGTGAAGTGTTAGTGTTGTCATCCCAATCTTATGTCCTGTTGGAAAAATTTACTTGGGGATGAAATTGCCTTTTTTGTGTTATGAATTGATTCTTCTGCTTTTTCAGATCAAATATTAAAAGCCGTGCTTATATGTTGTCCAAAGAGGATTTTCTCACTGAAAGCAGGTGCTTGAGAGTATCTTGTTACGGCCCAAAAATATTCATCTCAGCAAGCCCCACCTGGTTTAATTTGAACACAGTCAAAATTGCATAGGGTATACAGACTGTTGCTAATTTTGTGTGATATTTTAATGTGTGTTACGCTATGTAAATTCAAAGTTAAATTCTTATTGCTGTCTTAAGAGGACATTTGCAACAGTTTAGAATAACAAGCAGATCTCTAGGATTAGCCCAAGTGCTTTTTAACTGATTCAGAAAGGTCTGAATAAATTTGCATGCCCCCCAACAACTTCTCAGGCTCTTTCAGTACTTTTCACGCACTTTGTAGTCTATGCAGGCAAAGACAGAGGCGATGTGCTTCGAGGTTTATATGACGAGTTTGCATTCAGCAAAGACAGTTGCTGCCTGCTCTTAAAGCTGTGTCGAAGCTTTGGATGCCTGAATACCTATGAGCTATTGTTTACATAATGGAAAAATCCCTGGCAGTAATAAAGATGAATAAAATTATTTTTCTTCATGGTTTTGCCAGAAGTTCTTCCATGATGTAAACCGTGTCCTAAATATGATGAAATCTTTTGGTAGATAAGGTTCTGCCTTTTCTTTCAGTGTTACAGAGAGATATCTATCTTGATATGCTTCCTGAGGAGTAGTGGATATGCCTGCTTTCCATCAGATATTTGCCTGGTTCTGTTCATGGCACACCTATGCATTCTGTAGCAGATTGGAGTGTTTTATTTATTTTCCTTAGGGCCGAAACCTGTTCTCGTATGGAGGAACAAGAGTATATGCGGGGTGTGTGTGCAACCTTAATACCCAAGAGTATGTTGTAGCCCTAAGATCTCCAAGCCTGCTTTTTTGACAATAAATTTTAGTTCTGCAGTTCTGATTCGTACCTTAGAACATCACACCACAAAACCCGTTTTGTGGTGTTTTAGTTTCCGGCATTTTAATTACAATGTTTTTCTGATTAAATATTTTTTTGTCACAAATTATCTTCATCATTGACATTATTCATTAATTTACTGTTAAAACAACTATCTGCTTAGAGTTAAAATGCTTTTGCTATGTCATGATGGAGTTAAAATCTTGAGACTCAAAATCCCTTTGTCCTATGATGGCTTAAAATCTGCACAGGGGAAGCATGCTAAATGTATTTGACTTGGTGGCAGCGATATGTCTTTTGATGATTGGAGTGTTCTTTCCTATCAGTACTTATTGATTCAGATTCACTTTTTTCCTAAAAACCATCCGAAGTGTGTCATTATATTGCCAGAAATCACCGATACAATGACAAGTAGTAAAATAGAACCAGCACCAAGAAAGTCTTCCCTGCTTATGTGTGAAATAGCCAACTCAGTATGCTGCTTCAGACTTCCTTTTCTCTGGGAAGTAGCTGAATACCCAGTCTTTGTTAGTATCTTTAAATCTCTTTGTACCATGCATCTTACCGTTCTTGCTGATACATGTCCTTCTCCTTGCTGATATATATCCTAGTGCTGTGAAAGGAGGGGAATCCATGCTAGGCTATGAGCCATGGAGAATTTTCAGTGTCCGTAACCAAATCAAAACTGAAGTATAATTGCCCAGACATTTAAATTGGCCACCTAACCCTTAGAACTGTGACTTTAGCTTCCCTCGTTTCTGAAATCCATTGAAACTTTGCAGTTTCCAAGATTCCTGTATTTCCTGCCAGGTGGGAGCAGAGCCTAATTCTTTGGGGTCCATCTGTGGTTCCCTCACCATGTTCACCTGAAACAGCCAACTCAGTTTGGTGGCTCTGTGTTCTTTGTCTCCAAGCAACTGTTGAATAAGTTGGTTTCTTTGAATTTGCTTACCCCTAGTTGTTATCATTGTCAATGTTGTATTTCAGAGTACTCTAAGAAAAGAAGTAAAATCCTTCTGAGATTTAGGAAGCCGCAGTGAAGTTGCACCACGGTTATGCTTCTTGTTGATTTCTCCCTTAAATCCTTGAAATTAATTCCTGATGATCAGACAGATTAACAATCACAAGACAGCCTGAGAGGCCTAGGGTATTAAAAAAATACTATGAACAATATTTTCTCTTCAGGATGCTTTTTCGATTCAAGAGCTCTGAGACATTTTTTTCACAGAAGTTCCAGTACACATTATCATTAAACTCAAACATTCAAGGAAACCCACCAACATAGTGAAGATCTGCCTCAAACTAGTCAAACATGCTGTTCTACACCCATCTTCCCACTATACAGCTGCATCCTCCTCAAGGCTGTCTGCAATGTCTGTAACAAACTGGAGAGGAGTAAACACTTGTCTCACCGTCCCAGTGATGCTCTTCATGAAATTTGTAAGAGAATGACACTCTATTCTCTGTTTTGTGTTAAAAGACAACAGAACTCTTAGAATGGGTATGTCCAACATCCGAAGATTTCTCCAGATGTCATTATTGATATCCATTTAACAGACTTCTTCAGTCAGTTCAGTCTGTAAGTTGCTTCAGTTGATACTATCATTAATAGGTCTACAAAACTTTGTCCTGTGTTTTTATGTTCCATAGGTGGACCTTTCTCATAATACAGTTTTCTTATGCATTAAAACACTAAATTATTCCAACTAATTGCTATGGGTGAGAACTACTTCTAGATTTATTTATTTATTTTACGATAATTTTAAGTTGTTTTAGCCAAGTGGAATCTTACTATATACCAGCATTTCCTCACAACTGTGGTTTTGAAGAAAATCAGAAAATGGTTTCTAGATTACCAATGACACTTAGAAGAAATTGAAATTGTACTACATAGGTGTGTTCTTGGGGTGGAAAGCACTGTATATGTACAGGTTACATCAGGCACACTATTGGCCGGAATTTGTTGGCCAAAACACATAGGCAAGATTATATGGACAAAATATCTTGAAGATTTGCAGTTACCAGAAAGCATATAACTATTCTTTGTAACCTGTAGGAAGAAATGTAATTATCTTATTCAATGGAAATACAGGAAAGCGTGAACTTTCAGCGAGTAAACAGGAGATTCATATTTTAAACTCGCCTAACATTCTAGGATCTAGCTGCAAAAATGAAGAAAAAATTAGGGCAACAATCTGATACACTGTTCAGCCCAGGAGGTCAAGTTCTTTTCTATACAACATTTATTTTGTACCTGTTGTAGAATCCATAGTTTTGGTCTATGCATTTTGGTTTGGGGGGCGGGGGAGTTTATCGTTAAATTCAGTCTTTTGCAATGACAGTCACAGTGGCTATGTATAGTAAGCGAGGACTTTCCATTTCCTTTTGTCTGTAACGTGCTAGCAAGATACAATTATTTAATATCTTTGCTTAAAATTAACAAAGACTGTCCAAAAGCAAAATATCACTTCTAAATATATATAGTTTATCTGTGGATTAAAAAATATCTATAGTTTATCTGTGGATTAAAAAATTCTGTATGCAAAACCTGTGAAACATTTAACTTTCCATTACAAAATTCCAGTTTTGTGTAAGTCTCTTTCCCTTTGCATCTGCACCAATATGAACTTATTCATGTAGATAAAGATGTCGTCAGGGCAGCTAGTACTGTGTTTCACATGGAATTTATCAAGAAAATCAAGATACAGTAAATCTACTGAGCCAACAAATCAGATTGTTAGACTGGATCTCCAATTGCCTTAACACACAAACTGTCAACTCTTTCATGAATCACCAATGAAAAGAGCAAAGCTGTCTGCTTACTGAATAGCTTGGTAGTGTCTGGCTCCAAAAGAAAAAATTCCGAATGAGAAGGCGCAGTGATCATCTCTCCTGATTACCTAAACCTTCAGAAACAATAATTAAAATGTACAGTTGTAAATCTATGTTGTTTATTACACCTCCTATTATTAAAGTAATGAATAAGGACTGACAGCAGAAGTAGCCATGCTGTTTCTCAACTATAAATCCTAAATTCACTTGTTAGTCTTAGAAAGGCTGAAGTCATCAAGAGGACACACAGATGTTAAAGTGTAGAATGAGCTGTACGTCGCTTGGATAACTGTGCCATTTGTTAACCTTTTTATACTCCAAGGCATGGGTGTCAATTCAAAGAACATACATAACTCACAAAATACTCAATGGACAGCATATAAACCAAGTTTTATCAATTTTAAGCTCCAGTGTTTATTTATTGGCAGACTATTATTAGCTAGCAAGAGTTGTAAGGGTGATTTCAGCAAAGTTGTTGCTGTGCTGTTTGTGATTAAAAATTGCAAGTAAAAGCAAATAAAAACTTGTAAACCCCTACTTTCCCAGAAATTTTAGTTTTAATTTGAGAATATGAATAATGGTACAGAGTCATGTAGTGAAAATGCATATCATTAAGAAAGATTACCCCTAGACAGATTCTTGATTTAAGTAAAAAATGTCTGGCCAACAAGAGCTTTCAAGAATTGCTCATTTGCTTTTTTTAAAAGTCACAGTTCTTTTTAAAGTCACACTTCTGTAGTGATGTTCAACATCATTTTTTATTTTTTAGTAAATAGAATTCAATTGAGTTTATTTAGAAAAAGAAGGGATTCAAAGAAAAAGCTTTGAGAAGCACCACTTTGTTCCTGCACTTATCCTCAACGACTATTGCAGAATTGAGAGAAAATATGACAAGTGTATCTAAGAGGTGATTTTTTTTTATAAACATTCCATTTGCACTAGTTAATCGCAGGAATCAAGTTTAATGTCATGTATCTAAAACCCAGTTATTGAAATAATGACTTATGGAGAAAAGATCATTTCCTGAATCGGACATTTAAATAGCATTGAAATTGAAATAGTCACTTTTCTGAAGACATCCACTTCCTTTGAATAACTGTAATTTGTCTATATAGAAAAGAAGGACAATTCCAAGCATTCAGCATTGTACAAAAAGTCCATAGTTTAACAGATATTAATATGAAACAATACGTTACATACATTTATGCAGTGAAGACTTGAGTTGTCTTCATTTGAGTTACTGGCAAATTTCTGTTCATTTCCATGGGAAAAGGTTTGGATACCAAAGCATCTGCTGAAGACAGTGGATGATCAAATATCTTTTGTACAAAGACAGGTCCAAATGTACGTTTGTGAAGGCAAAGAGATTGTGTACACTTCCTTTATACATATTGAATTATTATGAACTCTGATTCATCACTGAAATCTTCCTGACACATAGTAAGAGAAGGTTCAAATGGATTTTTCTTTGTTTTTTTATATCAGATAATATGTTTCCAATGTATTAAAACTCTGAGCATTTTCATTTCTCCGTTCACTGATCCACTCCTGATACAGAGTTAAATGACACATTGTTCGTAAGAATGACTGGTGTCACAGCCTGTGCTTTCACTGAAGCCAATGGTAAAATTTGCATGAACTCTGTTAAAATTGATTTATGAATAAGGAAAGTAAGATTTAGCCTTAATTCTTCAAAAAGCAACATTTGTTACAGCACTGTAGCAGAATATCTTCATAGCAAGATTTCACTGTAAACCTGTATTTCCCTTCCCTTCTTTTCATAGAACATTGTAAAACAAAGAATTGAATTCATATAAATGGTGTGTTTCCCCAATTAGCCGCTTCTGTCAGCACTTTGCAGGCAGTACATCCCCTATTCATTAACTGTGTGTTCAAGAAAGTAATGCTAATTAATAACTTTTCCTGCACAGCCCATGAATTCAATACCGAACCTATAAATGTGGACTGTGAGACATAAATTTTGCTTGATTTTTCAATTCCATTTAAGATGTATTTTCAGAATGGATTTCTGTGGAAAACATTTTTCAAATGTGATTTTATTAAAAGTATTTTCCAGCAGGACTGAAAATTATGTAAGCGACGGTAGGATCTCAGTGAAGAATGAAAATAATATTTCAGGTTGTCAGTGGGAGTAAGTTTTAAATATTTTCCTGTTTGTTATGATTTAGCATTTAGCTTTAAGATAACATAAATTAATTAAGTGTAAAATGTATCGCAGTTATTCATTGATGTTAGTGTATTATTGAAATATTGCAGTTTCATATGTTGCTAATTTATTTTTCTTTGGCAGACTGTACCTAAGTTTCTGGAAGAGCAAATCTAGGAACATTCATGTTTTTATGCATTAGTGTTCTACAGTTTTATTGAATTAAATAAGAGTGTTGTGGTATGGTAAATAGTGTAGTGTTTCTCCATTAAAACAGCTGCCAAAACAAATCTGAATACATGCAAGAGAAGATTACAGTTCACAGTAAGCACTCAGTTTCTTTACCAGTTTGTCAGCAGAAGTTAATGTCAACATAATTCACTGCTGCTTAGTCAGTTAAGGTTTCAGACCAGCTTTAGATTCTGATTCTCAGGCTCAGAAAAGGAAAGACTGATCTACTTTACACCATGTAAAACTGCAATTTATTACCTTGGTCCCAGAGGCAACATAAGCCTCTTAGTATGGTATTACCCCAAACTGATTCTGTACGTTGCAGCATTGCCCGTTGACGCTGGTGATGTGCTGCCCTGATATGGCAGTACTCGTGCATAGTCCTGGGGAGGAGCAGGTCTGTCCTCTGAGCATCACGTTTGAGTTTTTCAGACAGGATCATGGTCTACAGGAATAAAGAAGGAAGAGCTTTATTACTTCTGTTCTCCCAAGCGTTGCTTGTGTTATGTCTTCAAGCACTGTGAGCTAAGAGATTTCTCTTAAGAGATTTTTTCTTAAGCATAGCAGTGAACAGCTCTCATGATGCGTGTGGCTGATGAACAAGTCAAGCATGGCTCCTGTAGAGCTGTTTCATGTAATTAGTGTCTGGGACATGCTGCCAGCAAATCATAGAATCATAGAATCATAGAATGGTAGGGGTTGGAAGGGACCTCTAGAGATCATCTAGTCCAACCCCCCTGCTAAAGCAGGTTAGCCTAGAGCAGGTTGCACAGGAATGCATCCAGGCGGGTTTTGAATATCTCCAGAGAAGGAGACTCCACAACCTCTCTGGGCAGCCTGTGCCAGTGCTCTGTTACCCTCACAGTAAAGAAGTTCCTCCTCATGTTCAGGTGGAACTGCCTGTGTTCCAGTTTGTGCCCATTGCCCCTTGTCCTGTCGCTGGGCACCACTGAGAAGAGTCTGACCCCGTCCTCTTGACATCCACCCTTTAGATATTTGTGAGCATTGATCAGAAATGCTGGGTAATTGCAGTTGTGGAAGTCAGCCTGATTTGTACCTGATGTGTCCAGCCATTGCAGCGAATAATCTTATTAATGCAGTGGAGTGGTCAGTCAGAGAACGGGTCAGGGAACTGTTCTCATCTTCCACTGTGAACTTCTCCAAGCCATGCCTGTCCTCAGTTCATGTCAAGGACGGTTGGGTTTTTGTGTCTCTATCTCAGCTCCAGGACATTTTTGACATGCCATTGTTAAAGTCCTGAAAGTTGAGCACCTCATATACTCACCTGCCAATATTTTTTTTCTATACTTTCTCTATACACATGCAGGTGATTGTGTCCAGCTGGTGAGAGAATAGTTAAACACTCTATATAGAATCACAAATACACCATAATCAAAAAATCCGGTGATCTAAAGGCTCCCTGTTTTACTCAGATGCCTTCAATTAGAGTACTTTCCAAATCATAGAATCATAGAATCATAGAATGGTAGGGGTTGGAAGGGACCTCTAGAGATCATCTAGTCCAACCCCCCTGCTAAAGCAGGTTAGCCTAGAAATCTGAGTATCTCTTTTCCATCACTAATACTAAGTGTTGTATCAGAAAACAATTCTTTTCTTGGAACAAGTGTGTGGAATTCAGACTGAATACACATCCTTTGGTGTATCCATTGGAAAATACAGGTCTAAGAACCCTCAATCCAGTTTTCATTTTCATAATTTCTTATTAATTCTCCACTTCTTACTTCCTTCATATTTCTTCTTTGTCTTACTCTTCTCATGAAAGGCTGGGGAAGGATATGAGCACTACTCTATATCAGCACTGACAGCCGGAGCTCAGCATGCAAAATACAATTACCTTTTCTGGAAAGACGCATGTATCATGTATTAACAAGACTAAGGTACATGTATGGACCTTTTCTAGGAGCTCAATTAAAATACTATATCTAAAATCTGCGAAGTTTTCACTGCAAAGAATGGAACATTTTTCATTTTCTCTAATTGTCTTTTTCTTTCGCAAGAATATTGTTTCCGGACTTGCTTTGTCATCTAGGAGAAGTGACACTGTGCTTTGCTATATGGTTAGGCATACTGTTCCTGGTTGTTCGGAGTGGTTTTTCATTGAAGTAGAGTGCTTTCTTTGAATGGCGAATCCACAGGCTTGCCATTGAACATTACAATGTATATTACTGTTCCCAGGTTACCTAGAGGACATTATCAAAAAGAACCCAAAAATAAATAAATAAACCCAATTTCTGTTCAGACAGGTGAATATTGTTAAGTGTGATAAATTATAAACATCCCTCTTTGTTGGCAGAAAAGCACCTTGGACATACACTATCTGCATTATCACTACATTTGCATTCTGACAGTCCTCTTCTTCAAAACAAAATGTTCTCTGAAGTGGTTTTCAAAAACTGACCTTCACTCTTGAAACATCTCCTCAGGGGAACTATCCTTTCGTATTAGAAATGTCATTTTTATCTTCAATTTTAACTTTCATGGACTTTATACCTGTTCTTTTTGGTTTATTTTCTTCAGTTGTGTGATAATGGAGTCTTGGAAAGTACCATTTTACAGTTGAAGTAAAAGTTTGCAACATATTTTCAAGTAATCTAAATAAGCTTTCATATAGAATAGAAATCTGAAATTTGTTTCCTAGATGCTGAGAACGTCTGTGCCTGTTACAGTTTTAGACTTATAAAGTTCCAATGCCAATATATGCAGTCACTTCATTCAGTTTGTATGGCCTACGAAAACAAAACAGTTATGTACTAAGCAACATGAATTCCAGTGGTCTGGTCCCTCAAAAAATGCGAAAAATTATTCTGCAGTCAGTTTTATGTGAGAAACAACTTATCAGTGAAAACCTACAATCCCTAATGTTTGTTAAGAATATGAGCTACAGCCCTATTAATATTTTCAAGTTCTTTTTTTTTTTATGTATAATCAATGTATGTTATGTTGAAGGTGATCTTAGAAATGTTTACATTCAGTTCCTGAAAATTCTGTATTTGGCTGTGGTCTTACAATGACAGGGTTTTTAACCTTTGCAATTTGTTGATAAGAAGATGCCCTAAAATGCACACAGGTAATAAGCTACTTACTTTCCATAACAAAACAAGCATGCTTCACTAAACGCTATCAGAATACTACTACAAAGCATTCCCATTTCCTGGACTAAATGTAATCTTTCTTTGTAAAAAGAGTATTTTTCATTGAGTGTATATGTGCTGCATAGAAGAACAGAAAAACATTGTGACAGATTAATTGCTTAATTTAACTTTTTACTTGGTTTAGGTGAATTCCGCTCCTAGGTATAAAATATAGGAACTACTTATATCTAATTTAAACCTTATTTGAAGAGCTAAAAATCAGCCTGCAAGATGCCTACCTGATTCTTACTCATTCCTTGCTGCTGCTTTCCCCCTGATGTGAATTGTACTAGCAGATCATTTTTATCTGTCATATTGTTCTTCAGGGAATAACTGTTGGCCTGCAGTTGTTTCACAAATGCTATGGAATTATTATTTAGATTTTCCACTGCTTTGTTTTCTGACTGGATAATTTCTGCAGGAAAGCATGATCTGTTTCTGCAGACATTGGCTCATCTGCTAAGCCTCACTACTCTAGTCCTGTTTAGGTCATGAAGCACTTCATTGTAGTAAAAATAAGTGGGGAACATCTTAGAGGATCATGAGCTAGAACAGCAAGAATGGTAAACTGAAGGGGGGAATTAATGATGGAATATTAATTATGAACTATTTTTCTCGCAACTATTAGAGCATCTGATCAAAATTAGCAGTTGTAACTACTCATTTAATGAAGATCATTTATGCAAGTATTTATGAAACATGTACACAAAATAGGCACAAACAGAGCTGAAGAAGTATGTTTTAAAAATCAAATCTATTGTTAAAGTAAACATTTCTGAAACATACTTACCCCAGACTTCTCTGCAAGATAAATTTGGTATGCGTAATATCCACATATATTATTTGTATTCATATCATGATCAAATTAGTATGCCATGAACCAATAACAGAGAGGCTAGGAAGGAAATTCAGATATTTGATGCCAGAAAGAACATTGCATGATATGCAGACTGAACATTCAAAGCAAGCGCATGAAAAATAGCCAAATATATAGTGAATCGGACATACCACAGGATGTTTTGGAAACACAGCAACAGCAACAATGGAAACTTTTTAGGCTTTGTTTAGCTAGAACAGAAAACAAAAGCAAGACCAATTTAATTAATTAATGAAAAAAAGATGTTGACCATTTGGAACATAGCAAATGTAAACCAAAATAATTGAACAGAATGGAAAGGAGAATTGTTTCCAGTTAGTGTATCTATTTTTACACATTGTATGCTCAACACACACAAAGTTTTATAAATAATTGTCTCTAATGGGAATACTCTAAGCCAACTCAGTGGGTGTTAAAGATGTGAAGCAACATGTTTGACTCAAATCTGCTTGGATATAACTATTTGATTTACAAAATTTATTGTGCTTGTACTGTCATGGTACCATACCTTGCAGCATGGTGCTTTGAACAGCACAGAATGATGCACTTCTGTCATTTATTCTGCTGTGTCAGGATGCGTATTTCATGGTTTTCACAATTATGTCAGGATTTTATGAAAGTTGCAATTTAGGCAAAGTAATAGTGATGTTTCCATTAAGTTTTCCTATGTTTCTCTGTTTTTATTTTCAATTTCATTTTTTCATTTCTGGAAAAGAAAGTCACCTTGTCTTTTTGTATTGTTTTAGTAAATACTCCCACTGCTCTCAATGGAATATGAGATGAGGTAATACTGCCATGCAAGGAATATCGTCTCAATTTCAATCCATTATATCAATCATTAACATGAATATAAAAGTCATTACATAGTAACCCCAGGAGCATTTTTCTTCCCATTTCCCATCCCCCTATGCAAGCCTATTTTACTACTGAAACACTCAAGGAAGGAGCAGTGTTGAAAATCCTTTTAATTTTTCTTAGAATGTATTTTCTGTCTGCGCTTTTCCCTAGTAACTGCTGTGACAAATACAGGGCTAGTGTCTGGGCACACTTTTTTGTAATTTTTGGGTGTAAGAGAGTCCTTTTGGATTGCCCTTCTGCACTAACAATGTGACACCTCTAAGGAGGAGCTGTTCCCACTCACATCTGAGCAGAGGCTGCTTCATCCTCTCCTCTCTTTCTGACTATCAGGCATTCAGAAGGCAATCACAGAATCATAGAATCATAGAATGGTAGGGGTTGGAAGGGACCTCCAGAGATCATCTAGTCCAACCCCCCTGCTAAAGCAGGTTAGCCTAGAGCAGGTTGCACTATTTTTAATGCTGAGAACAAAAAAGTTATTTGTTCATTTTAATGTATCTTCTGATTTCTGAACTGCATGGTTCATCTCAGTCACTGTTCAAGTAGGGTAATACTTTTTTAAAAAGTAGAAGAGATTCTCTTGCAACCACTTGACTCCAAGCACTGGCATTTCAAGGAAAACTGCCAAATGTGATTTCGCAGTGCTGTGCATTAATGCAGAAAACACTGGCAGAGGAAAAAAGGGACGGAGTTCACAAGGTCTATGGCTCGATCTTCTCCTGCGCTAAACAACTTCCATGCACAAGGAAAGTCACCTTGTCTTTCCTAATGTATGAAGCGTTGTGTGTTAGCAAGTTGTAGACAAGAATGTTCGTGGTATATTTTATAACCACTTCTACCAAGGATGCATGAAGGATACATTTTTATTTCAAAGTTTGACCACTTACAAAGATTTTTGCAATTTTTTGGAAAACGGACAAGCAGTTGAGTTCCTCGGTTTAGGTTCTTCCTGAACTTAGGTAACTACTGAAAGATTTTCTGAACCTTATGAAAGATGTTTGTTTCATGTAGTTCTGCATGCATATTCTTCAAGAATTTATTAAGAGTTTTCTTGGAATATTTCTAGATTTTCCTTTCTTAGTATGAAAATTAATCACCAGCCAAATAATCAGCATTCCTACCTGTATTCCTAACAGTCCAGGATTTCCTGTACAGCCTACACAAAAGGAAAAGTGAATTGATGAGGACATAGTTCTTCTCTGTGTGACCTAGAAACTCCTTTACTCAGTGGAAAATACAAGGAGCTTTCCTGATCTTAATACCTTTTATATAGCATGTAGCAAGGACACCAGTACATTTTTTTATTACAAACAAGTATCAACTATCCAGTCTAGTTCTAATACATTTTTCCCAGGAAGTTAAGTTAAGGATTTTATTTTTTTAAATACAAATGCTCCTTTTAATGTAGCAAAAAGTAGGAAAAAAATAGAAAATCAACCCGTTGGCACAATCTTTTTCACCATATAAAACATATTTTGAATGTCAGAGTATCAAGCCTTCAAGGCATAAACTTTTAAAGTCACCACCCCACATTTACTAAGGAATGTTACAGTTATCTTAAAAGAAAAATAAAATCCTTACATCTGCCGAGAAAAGAAGCTTAGATTCTGTCTGCTAGTTTTCCCTTCTTTCAAACTTCACATTTGTGCCTATATATGTGTCACCATGTGTGGTGGTATTATACATATTTTTAAAGTCCTACCTGGGCTTTAAAAGTCTTACTGGAAAAGAAAACTATGAATTCAAAGTGCTGAACTAGAGGTTGCTCTTGGTCCACTGGAATTTGTTCAGCTATGCTCTCGGGTTCCATGAAACCCTCTGTTAACCTCATGGCTTACTCCAGTTCAAAGCACTGTCTACACTGTAGCTTCCCGAAAATGGAAATGCTTGACAGAGGCTTATTGTACAAGCTCAGTATGGATTGTTTTCCCCTCAAGAAAATTTAGGTTATGTTATACCACAGTAATTGCAGAACGGTGACGACGTCACCTTGCCAGGTTTCTGGCAATTTTCCAGTCTTCCAAGCTTGCAGACTTCGGAAATCCATTTAGCTCTCCACAGAATATAAATTTTAGCATTTGCACATGGATTTAGTTCACAACTGAAAGTTTCCTGTTCAAAATCCACAAATTCTCTCCCCCAAATCCAGGCAGAATACCTGCAAAGTTTCAAAGAAAATCTGCAGAGTTCTCCTCTGAGAGTAAGGAAGGGAGATGCTATGGGACCATCTAATAAGGGATGGAAAGAACAATTTTTATAGTGATGTGTGCAGTAGATCATTCACTGATCATCATAGATAATCAGCTTTTTCTATCCTACCCCCCAGGCCTCCCACGTTTCTATATACAATCTGGCTCAAAAGGCGCAGGGTTCCACACCTCCCATCCGGTATTTTATAAGATTGTCTTCTAACCCTGTCCACAGTAAGTCATAGCATACAGTCTTTCAAAGAATACAGTAATGAGCACAAAGCTGGTGGGAAGATGAGCTTTAATATGGGATGAATGCTTACTTCACCCTGTTACAGTTAACCCATTCCATCCATTCTCGGCTCCCTGCTTGCCACTTTCCCTCCGTGCATGAGACTGCCACTGCTTCATCCTCGTCCCTCCCTGAATCCATTACCTATGCATCCAAGGGCACTCAGGCTCCACTGCATTAAGCTGCTCTTGTGCAAAATAAAGGCAGAGAAGGTGATAAGTTGGCACAAAACCAACACAACCCTGGGGAAGCTTGCTATCCAATCTGATGGGTGACCTTCACCCACTAGAAACAAATGGGCTAAATGATCCCTTGGGAGCCTTTCCAGAGCCATATTTTTATGTCTCTGTCCCAGTGTATCATCTTCCATAAGTTTTCCTTTCCGTGTCGAAATTGGAAGCAACAATTTCCACAATGTCAGGTTTCAAATCTTCCTAATCCCCCAATCAACCAGTGAGGACTTTCACAAATTATGGAGTAAGGTTAGTACTGGAATTCATAGTGACATAAAGAATATGCTCATGGGTGTTTCCTTCCAGATTCTGACCCTAAGCGTATTCAAATACATTCCCACACCTGTTTTGTAAATGAGAGAATGGAAAAGAATGTAATAAACTGCTCTCTGCAGAATAAACAAAGAAGAAATAGACTCTCTCCTCCTATATGTCAGCTTGCTCACTTTGAGGACAATTACGTTCACCTTTTCGTGATGAGATTTCTGAGATAAAATGTTCTTTGGTTAACCTGCAACCTTCTCCCTGTCTACAACAGTGACTTCATAGATTAAAACTACAATGTAAGTTAAAGGCATACCTCATAGGAAAGAGTAAATTGGTAATATTTAAAGAGCATTTTAATTATTTGGGTTTGAAAATCAATTTAAATATATACTGCTATTCATTAAATGTATATTTAAATTGGCATTCACACCAAAAGCTTATTGTGGCAATACAGTTCTAGACTCTGAAACATATAGACAGGAAAAAAATGACAGACTAATGAGAAACACAGTAGAAAATGCAAAAATTTGTAGAAGGTTTAGATTTAGTATCAAGGAGTCCTATATCATTGTGTATGGACACTGTTACACACCTTCATCTTTTACCATGGTTCCTTTGTGTAACTCACCTAAACTACTGGGTTGTTACACACTTCAGATACCCTTGCAAAAGCCACAGGGAACGCATTGTGTTCTGCTGCAGCTCACATTACGCCGTGCTGCGAGCTTACAACTCAGGCGCTGGGGTCATGGTCTGACTACACATGAAAGTCAGGTTTAGAGTCTATAGTACAAGATCAAAAATTCTGCAGTGTAAAGACAGCATTAACGCCATGTTGTGTGCTCTTAATTTTATGAAACACCGTTTGCATGGCCATACCTGATCTGGTTGAAAAATATATTACTGAGAGATCTGGAAATGTATCAATCAAGTGTTAATGACTGGGATATTACAGCCTAAACCAGACACTTTGGTTCTTATGATTCCTAATCAACGTAGGATGTCAGGAGGAAAGCAAACTAAAAAAAAAAAAACCAAACTGAATAATAAATAAAACTATTTAAGAATATCTGAAATCCTAGGGAGATGGGAAGTACTTTGAGCAGAACTTGTCTGTCTTTACCAACACCAGGACAAAGAAGGCAGCCACTGAATCTCTCACAGAAATGTAGGAGTGCTCTGCTCACGTTACATGAAATGAGAGAGAGGTGTTCTTAATCACAGAATGAAAAGAGAAGATACAAATCTTTCTGACTTACAGAGGGCTGAAACACTTCAAATCTTGGAGGCTAAGTTTCTGTGTAACACATCATGTTTGAAATCTGAGTTAGAAGATAGTAAGTAACAGGGCATCCAATTTCAACTCTTTAAAAAATTTACTTAGATTTTTTACTTAGAAGAAGCGAAGACAGTTTTGACACAGGAGATGCAAAAGAAGATGAATTACTGCAATAAGAGAGAAGTTAAGCATGTGAAGATGAAAATCAGCATACAAGAAACAGTTCCATGCATTGCAATAAACAACACAATGCCTGGCCTTCAGAAGAAAACGCAGAAACTGTATGTAATTACATCACTTTCGAAGAGTTTAGCAGTGCCAGGAGAGTCTGAAGAGAGGATGAAGAAACAGGAATTTTTGGACATCATCGCAACAGAAGATGAATTAACCACGAGTACAAAAGCTAATGTAACATTTATTCATTTTAAGTTGAACACAGGTGCACAGGACTATACACTGCCAGAAACTATGATAATATCACTGAAAGAAAAGCTGCAGTTAGTAGAAGGTAGATGGTTAGATTCAGGGTTTTGTAGGAGTGATATTTTCCCTATTAAGAAAGGAAGAAAACTAAGCATGTGGGTAAAAATCACTTGGAAACTTGACAATTTGTGGGGGAAAAATTTTCTTTTTTCCTTTTTTTAAATTATCTTCTCGGGAAGATGTATTGTTGAGAGAAACAAAATTTTGAGGAAGAGGTTAAGGATGCTTTCCAGGACATAATGTATTTCTTAAAGGAGAGGCCTGACAGAACTGACAGTTCACACCTCCGGCAAACTTCTGCTTACTGTTAGGGATCCACGCAAGACATCTTAGCCGGCAGAAATAAACATGTGAGCAAGACCAGAAGCTTTGTATTGTTCCAAACAGTACCAAAGATACAGATCTAAAACCTCCCAGTTTAAATCGAGCTTAAGGAACAGAAGCAAGGAATGAACATGGCAAAGGACACGGGCAGCCCCTTGCAAGGCCGTGAGAGGCTCCATCAGCCTCCTGCAGCTCCCAGAGGCGTGTGGGGATCAGAGGGGGAGTCTGTGCCCGCTCAGCCACTCCAAGCCGCAGCCTGAGCGAGCAGCTATGCCGCACTACCCAAGGGCCAGGTGGAAGTGCGATCTCTACAGCAGCAGAGATTAAGTGTGGTGTTTGAGGTGGTTATATAAGTGGCACATCTGAATAGAAAAACTGTTAAAGACCCTGGCCTAAGGTGTTGTGACACTAAGGGCAAAAACCTTTGGCTGGCCCAAAGATGATTAAGAGACCATTTGTTTGTATGTATGAGAGGATAAACTTACAACAGGCAATAGAGGTTATCGTGAGGCGTGTCCACATAATATCTCAAACTATGTCTGTGTTCTTCCTAGTGAAAGGGAGAGCTCAGGCCTGGGGGGAAGTTTGCAAAGCCTGTAGCCACAAGGCTAACTTCTATTCTGCCCCAAAAGAAACAGCCTTACCTACCCTTTCCTGTTTGGAATGGTCCATGGTCCATGTCCCTGTCTCAGGGTCCTGAGGGTTACCAGGGTCCTCAGGACACCCTCCCCAGAGCTGCTCCCACCCTGTCCCGGGCCCAGGACTCCACATCAGCCCCCAGGTCCATCAGCCCCTGCTCCAGCGATGCTGCAGTGGGGCCGGGCTCCAGCTCCCCACAGCCCTGCCCTGCCCGGCCATGGGCCCCACCAAGCTGGACCCACGCATGGGCCCATGTCCCAGCCTCAGCCCTGTACTCAGGGAGGTGCCCAATGCCCAGGCCTGCGGCTGCCCGTGTTTCCCCCAGCTGCCCTGATCCTGGCTGGGACAGTGGGATGGGGGCTGGTACCTTTTATAGCCAGAACCATAACCTCTGGAGATGGAGACCTGTTTCATGGCTTCCTGCTCAGCTTGAAATGGGGCAGGAGTGAAAGAGCTCTCTGCCAGAATTGTCCTCTGCAAAATCAGGAAAGGTCTTGCTGAATAATGGATCTCTGTGAGAAACTGAGCTGCATTAGCTCGTACCAGAGCAGCAGGAATTAAGAGTTCCCTTTCCCCAGACGCAATCCTGTTGGTGTCATGTCTGAATTTTATGGACTAAAGTTTTCGCTTGTGAGCAAATTTAGGAGGTCTGAGTGCCTAAGCAGTACTTAAGAAATTTAAGGGATGCCTGAATCATACACCCACATGCACAATGAACCATCAAACTCCAAGGACAGGATTTACTTTCCCCATTTTTTCTTATTCTTTATTAATACTTACCTCTTATTCATTCCAGATACACCTCACAAATTAAGTGTGCAATTTCTTTTAGAGAAAATTAGGAAAAAATTTAAAAACTGCTTTTTAAAATGCAAATAGGCGTTATGTAATTTAGGCTGGAAGGGACCTCTGGAGGTCTGCCCCCAAAGCAGGGCTAATGCCAAAGTCAGATAAAAGCTAGGATGAAGAAGACACAGCAGTCTCCATTTATAATATGAGTGAGTGGCCAGAATGCTTGAGCTCCGCAGGAGGTGGTGGGAATTCAGTCCAGTCTTCCTCACGTTTGTGGGGCTGTGATAACCACCAAACAATGGCAAAAGGAGAAAAGGAGGCGGGAGAAAAACAAACGCTTCTTTCTCCTGGCCATATTCTGAAAGGGTTTCCTGCTTCACGCGTGTGTTGTGTGGAGTGCAGGCGTTCTAGATGTGCTCTGAGAACGTCCCCCAGACCAGTGCTGGATCCTAGGGCAGGAGCTCTGAATCCCATCCCTCTAATCCTAATTTAGATCTAGCACCATCTGAACACTGCTCAGCGCTGCCAGCTTTAAATACATATGCATATGCCAAGAACAAAAGCTACAGATATTGATGGAAAGTCCATGTTGAAAATAAAGAGTGCCTACAGAGTTTAAACAAGTCCAAGGTCTGTTAGTGGCTGTGCAGAGATTTACAGGATTATATTTTTGTATATTGGCACTTACATGTGACTTAAATTTCTCTTGAAACTGTCCTTTTTTGGTGCCTGTGGTGCTGCATTGTTACTGCGCGTAAGAGCAGAGCCCTGTGTTTGTCTCTGCAGGTCATTAGCAACACTAGAATGTTGCACTTGCCCCTCCAAATCCTGTTTACAAAATACAATTTACAGAACATCTTTCTGACCTAGTACATACTGAATCAGTTCTGTGAATTACTGCAAATAAAGACTGCATTTTTTTTCTTATAATAGTCAAATTGCTTGAGGAAGATGTTCTCTATTTCTCTTAATTATTTTATCATTGCAACAAATTATGTCAGTCTTTATTGGAAAAGCAGTAGTTAAAATATTTTAAATTGCTTCTGCAAAGGAATTGTGTATTGCTGCAACTCTAGCACCTGATTTGTGTGCCCAGAACACATGCTTCATTAGCCCCTTTCACAAGCTAAGTGTCTGCTGTTCCAAATGTAATGCAAATCACTTCTTAATGGTCACATTGACTGGATAGGAAATGCTTCTGTTGGAGCTATGACTTGTAGTTAATTAAGCCAATTAGCATGTGATATAAGCACTTCTGGAAAGATAAAGCCCAAGAATAGCTCTCAAGAGATAGTGGAAGACTTTCATGCAGATAGAAATGTTACAGAAGGGAAGGATGCAAGATGAAGTTTAAAAATAATTTCTAAATGTATTTGCTACTTTTTCTAGTTTACAGCAGTCTCAGCTGGACTTCTGTGAGAAACGTGCTTGTGGGAGGGAGAATCTACTTACTATGTCTTTGTGTAAGGAGATAAAGCCGGACTTTTTACTCAGCATAGAAGTTTGGCAATAACATTTCTACTGAGACCCTGCTTATATCATGAAATTATCTGATTTATCCATTGCACTTTTGACTTCCTTCCAAGAGAAGATTTTTGACTGCTTGACACCAGAAGAGGCAGCAACTCATTCCTTGTAGGCTAGGTCTCACAGTCTCTTCTGTTAGCTGTGGGGTGAGGACCCTCCTTTCAGCAAAGTAAAAAAACACAGATTCTCGAGCCTTTAGAACGGAAATGTATCACATTCCTTCTAGCACTGTTTCTCAAAGAGATGGGTAACACCAAGACATTTTATAATTTAAGCATGTGCTACCCTAGAAATGTGTAGTGTACAATAAGTCTCAGGAAGAAATTGTTGAAGTCTTTCAGAAATTCTACTAAATTGGCTCCATCCGTGGTTTGAAACATGTACTGACCAAGAGGTATAAGTTACGACACGTTTGTTTCAGTGTGCATGATACTTGTCTTTCATTTGCTGGGAATTTCTCAATGCTTTTGAGAAACCTGTCATTGCTCAGTGTAAAATAACAAATCATTTACAGTCCATCCTAATACATTTTGAAACTTGTTACTCCTTGCCATTTGCATCTTCTGTTACATTCTGGAATGAAATAATCTCAAAAAAAAAAAAAAAAGAATCTCATTCTTACAGATAAAGTAGAACTTGTTTAGGATGCTAAATGGTTTAATTGTTGTTGGTAGTCTATTCCTTTCCTTTCAATTAAATTAATGAGAGGAAAAGTTTCAAATCAGCCGGGAGCATTTTGAACAAAGAAAATGGAATATTATGTCTATGTTACACTCTTATACCTACACTGGAAATTTGCTAACTTCTGTTACAAAATTCAGAATGGAAAATTTCTTCCCATTCAGTATTCCTCCTATGCAATTTTGCTGCATCCTTCCTCTTTTTGCATATTTGTACCCAACCTGAATATACACATTACAGTTTAGATTAATTAATCATGAGCTTGCAATTGGATTTGTGAGACTGGAATTGACACTCCCTGAATTGCAGGAATTCATACAAATACAAATGCTTGTCTGTGCGACAGACATCTTTTGCAAGAGGAAGCCTTGGACAATTTTAGTTCTTCAGTCTTCATCTCAAAAAGAAATAAACTCTGCTGTGGCTCTTTCACATATGTGAAGACGTCTTGAAAAGAGATTTTTGGCTTATTTATCACACCATGCTCAACAGTTGCTTCACAGTTGCTTCTCCATTTCTTTATCTAAGGATGCTAAATAGCCATAATCTCTTGATCCATAATCCTATAGCACTCAGTAGCAATGACTAAAAGAGCTGCTGTTCCTCACCCTTGATTTGGATTTCGGAAAGAGGTATTTCTATTTCTCTGACAGTAAAGATTTNTGCAACAGACATCTTTTGCAAGAGGAAGCCTTGGACAATTTTAGTTCTTCAGTCTTCATCTCAAAAAGAAATAAACTCTGCTGTGGCTCTTTCACATATGTGAAGACGTCTTGAAAAGAGATTTTTGGCTTATTTATCACACCATGCTCAACAGTTGCTTCACAGTTGCTTCTCCATTTCTTTATCTAAGGATGCTAAATAGCCATAATCTCTTGATCCATAATCCTATAGCACTCAGTAGCAATGACTAAAAGAGCTGCTGTTCCTCACCCTTGATTTGGATTTCGGAAAGAGGTATTTCTATTTCTCTGACAGTAAAGATTTTTTAATAGGAATATGTCCTAATCAAAAGGGTTATAGTGAAGATGCAAGGTGGTCTTGGGCCTTCTTGAAAAGGCTCATGNCTTATCACGCCATGCTCAACAGTTGCTTCACAGTTGCTTCTCTATTTCTTTATCTAAGGATGCTAAATAGCCATAATCTCTTGATCCATAATCCTATAGCACTCAGTAGCAATGACTAAAAGAGCTGCTGTTCCTCACCCTTGATTTGGATTTCGGAAAGAGGTATTTCTATTTCTCTGACAGTAAAGATTTTTTAATAGGAATATGTCCTAATCAAAAGGGTTATAGTGAAGATGCAAGGTGGTCTTGGGCCTTCTTGAAAAGGCTCATGAATGTTAAACTCCTGAGACTCGTATATCTGTTTATTATGCAGCAGTTAATTTTCTTTTCTCACAGAATAATCCTTCATCTTATCATTCAGTTCTACAAAGAGCTAAATACTCTTGACTTATATTGACTTGAACGAAAATGGAGGTGACGCACAGCATTACAGAATTGTGACCAATATTTGGTAATGCACAGTTGATCCCTCAAACCTTGCCTATACACACAGTTAAATTGGATTTAACTTTAACACAAGCTAAATTCAGTAGCTGACAAGGTTCCATCTATCAGTGTGATTTACTGGTGGCCTAATGTACTTTCTATTACCAAGACACCTACTATATATATAAAGTCTTTTCATTTTTAGAAAGTCTACAAAATTGTGAGCTGAGCCTCTGTTCTTCACTAAAAGATCACAAATGAGTTTGGAGATTCTTCTCATGGCGCAATGCTGTTTGTAAACTAAGATGCTAAGAAATATTGTCCTTACAGCTGTTCTGTTACCTATTGACAAAGCTACTGTACGAGCAAAGATGTTTGAGAATACTAATGCATCACATGAAATTACATTAAGGAAAAAAATCACTTTCTTTTAATATCTGCTTCAATTAGAAACAGACTTATGTGATTTAGGAGAAAGACAGTCTGGAAGGAAATATTTCAACCTGCTGAGTGGGAAATTAAAATCAGCACAATATAAACATCACCAGAAAAACAGCTCACAATCTTCAAAACTACTAACTTTTCATATTAACACTATTGCATACCCACACTTGAATTTTTGCAGGAACCTATGCCAGCTATTGCCATAGTGAAGCAGCTGCACATCCGGATGAGATATGCTGTAGGATTCAGGCTGGGCAGGAGTGGGGAGTAGATGTGGGCCATCGCTATGGAATTCTTGCTGCTGGTTTC
The DNA here is from genome assembly GCA_013398225.1 of Steatornis caripensis. Classification (NCBI taxonomy): domain Eukaryota; kingdom Metazoa; phylum Chordata; class Aves; order Caprimulgiformes; family Steatornithidae; genus Steatornis; species Steatornis caripensis. Next base: position 254,535 of record VZSC01009874.1, read on the forward strand.
CTCCCTGTCCCTTTCTGGCCCCGCATTGCTGTTAGAGGCTGAGCAAGAAGGGGCTTATGCAGGTGACAAAGATCAGCCAGACAGAAGAGGTTCAAGGATTATGTGAGTGATGACATGTATTTTCCCCTGGGAACTGGGTGTTCTGACAGCTCAGCACACCCAGCACCTGCTGTTTTGGAGAGTTTGCAAACTAAATTGGATGACTCTTCTGCACAGCAGACCTTACATAAACAAATGCGTGCCATTAAATTGTTGGCTCTCTTTCTCTATTGACTGGCTTTTGAGTCTAAAGGTTGAATTAAACAAATGTTTTATTCCACTGTGGCTTACACCACTATATCTTTACTTCCAGATGTCTGTGTTTTCTAAAGCTTCCTATTTGCTATTAATCTTCTTCTACAGGCTTTCCAGAAGAAGAGGTTTGAGTCAATCTGAAATGTGGACACAGTAGGATAACTGGAGCCATTTGACTGTTCATAACATGTAGTTATATCTAGGAAAAAATCTGTATTTTGTATGTAGCAACATTTAAGGACCAGAAAAAGATGTAACGTTTCACTCAAACCTACCTATTTATCTATACAGAGACTGAGATGAATGGTTTTCATGCTGACTGCGAAATCTGAATGCGACTTTTTCTCAGATTAAGATTTAGGAATATGACAGATGAAAGTTTTAGTGGCATTTTTCAACACGTTTGCAACAGGCCTCATCCCAGAAGAGGGATGCTTCAGATAGCAATTAAAGATTAATGCTCAACAAAGAATTCTTTCAAAGAAATTTTATAGAGTATTAGATATGCTGACTGCAGAATCACATAGCAGACCACAATAGCACGAGGCACAGTTTGGTTTGAAAAAAATCAAACAAAACAACCACAGGAAGATTGCTTTTTATTTCATAGACATACACTTACAGTAAAACTTCAAATTGCTCATGGAAACCTTTTGGTGCATCATGGACTGTATTTCATTCTATGCAGGCAAGTGATAAAAAGCATTTCACTGCTCTGTGATCCTGTGGCTTCTGCCATCAGTATTTTATAAGGCTGTACATCTCCATGAATCCCGAATTTGGTAGTTCTCTCTCACTTCTGAGTCAGGAAAGATTACCGGCTGAGTGACCGACCTTCAATTATGGACTTACTTCACGTTAGCAATTGAACTGCTAAAAGTCAATAGACAAACTGGAACTTCCTTTGAACTGCTGGGTGACCTACATGTAAGAATTCTATGTAGGGTAGGAACCTGAGACATACAGCTCATTCAGGACCAGTTTAACTTCTGTTTATGAAACTTGGATGTTGCACAAATATGCAGTTCTTTGCTTTCTATTATTACCCAGAAAAGAAAAATTGGGAAGTGGTAATTTGGAGGAAAAGAATTACCAAAATTATTTATGCTCCTACATGCAAACAGTACAGAGGAACAAGGTGACTAGAAGGTAAGAAAGCGTGTTGAATCCACCAAACAAGATGATGTTCTGGACAAGCAGCTTTAGACAACTCATCAGCAGATGAGATGTTCAGGTATGTGTATGCACACCTACTTTTAGGAAGGATACTATCTAGCTGATAGAACTTCCTAAGAGGTTTAGCTGGAAGCCAGATGCTCAGAGAGATACTGTTGTCAGGTCACAGGTGGTTGTTTCCTTAGTCCTTATTAGAAGTGTTCATCACAGAACACACCTCACACCGTGAAGTGTTGCTCCACCCTTCCTAGCTATTGTTAACTAATTGGCTTAAATTAGATTTCTACTTTGAGGAACTTTCCATTTAGGTAAGCTCTTAGTTTAACTGTAAGTACAAATTTGTACCTGAGGGACCTGTCACAAAAGGGTAGGAGTTAATTTAAATTAGTGAATTAATTTACAATTTTGAGTTAATTTAAGACAAGCTAAAACAAGGAGTGGGAAGCTGAAATAATAGACTTCACATGGGTTACAAGTGATTTTTAAGGAACGATTGAGTAAATCATAGGATCGTTTTAGTTGAAAAACACCTTTAAGACCATCAAGTCCAACCATTAACCTAGCATTGCCAAGTCCACCACTAAACCATGTCCCTAAGCACAACATCTACATGTCTTTTAAATACCTCCAGGAATGGTGACTCAACTACCTCCCTGGGCAGCCTCTTCCAATGCTTGACAACCCTTTTAGTGAAGGAATTTTTCCTAATATCCAATCTAAACCTTCCCTGATGCCACTTGAGGCCACTCCTTCTTGTCTTATCACTTGTTACTTGGGAGACCAGCACTCACCTGGCTACAACTTCCTTTCAGGTAGTTGTAGAGGGTGATAAGGTCTCCCCTCAGCCTCTTTTTCTCCAGACTAAACAATCCCAGTTCCCTCAGCTGCTCCTCAAAGGACTTGTGCTGTAGAACCTTCACCAGTTTTGTTGATGTTCTTTGGACATGTTCCAGCACCTTAATGTCTCTCTTGTAGTGAGGGACCCAAAAGTGAACACCGTATTTGAGGTGCAGCCTCACTAGTGCCGAGTACAGGGGGTCAATCACTTCCCTAGTCCTGCTGGCCACACTGTTTCTGATACAACCCAGGTGCTGTTGGCCACCTTGGCCACCTGGGCACACTGATGGCTTTTATTCAGCTGCCTATCAACCAACACCCTGAAATCCTTTTCCACCGGGCAGCTTTCCATCCACTCTTCCCCAAGCCTGCAGCATCGCATGGGGCTGTTGTGACCCAAGAGCAGCACACCACACTTTGCCCTGCTGAACCTCATACAACTGGCCTCGACCCATTGATCCAGCCTGTCCAGATCCCTCTGTAGAGCCTTCCTATCCTCAAGCAGATCAACCCTACTGCCCACCTTGGTGTTGTATGCAAATTTACTGAGGGTAAGTTTTTCATTGATAAAGGTATTAAGGAGAACTGGCCCCAGTACTGAGCCCTGGGGAACACCACTTGTGACCAGATGCCAACTGGATTTAAATCCATTCACCACAACTCTTTGGGCCCAGCCATCCAGCCAGTTTTTTACCCGGCGAAGCATACGCCAGTCCAAGCCATGAGCAGCCAGTTTCTCCAGGAGAATGCTGAGGGAAACAATGTCAAAGGTTTTACTAAAGTGCAGGTAGACAACATCCACAGCCTTTCCTTCATCCACTAAGCGGTTCACCTTGTCATAGAAGGAAAGCAGGTTAATCAAGCAGGACCTGCCTTTCCTAAACCCATGCTGA
>VZSC01009875.1:0-12628 GCA_013398225.1 Steatornis caripensis
AATCACCCGCGGTTGCTCTGGCAACGCCAAAGCCTTGTCAGAGCCGTGTCAGCCTCACTCGCGAGAGCTGCCGGCTCCTGGCGGGCCGCTCTCCTCTGCCNCCCTGTTTGCCCGTCCTGGTCGCTAGCGCTCCCTGGGGCCCTTTAAATCACCCGCGGTTGCTCTGGCAACGCCAAAGCCTTGTCAGAGCCGTGTCAGCCTCACTCGCGAGAGCTGCCGGCTCCTGGCGGGCCGCTCTCCTCTGCCTCGGGTTTCCCTGCCGCCGGGAACCCGCCTGCCGCCTTGGTCTAGCATGGAGCCACCGAGCTTCGTGCTAGCACCGCGGTGTGCCTCGCCGAAAATGAGCCTGTCCTGTTCCTGCTTCTTCTTAATTTAACGTCAGGCCACCAAGGGGCTGCTGGTGAGTGAGAACATTAAAAAGAAACCCTTCTCGTGAGACACTATGTCAGCCTTGTCTGGAGAGATAAATTGCTTATCACAAAGCCAATGAAACAGTCAGAACAGTTGCATTTGGGAAATGTATTTCAGACTTTCTACTCATGGTAGGGCAGGGGCTGTGGCTAAATGGCCATGTTACGATGTCAGGACTTCACAAGGAAGGCGAAGCTCTGTATGTATGTATGGGTATTAAATGCTGAGAAGTGGAAGCATGAAATGATATGAAACATCTGTCAGTATTGCATCCATGCCCCCAGCTAGTCAGACTCTTAATCTCAGCTATTAAGGTAAGCAAAAAGAAATACCTTAATCTCTCTATTTGGGCTTAAAATTATAGGTGTATGTCATTCCCTCTCTTGCGTCAAGCAACAGCCAGCCAGTGCAGAAAACATACACGAAGGTCCAGCTGCCTCCTCAACAGCCCTCTGCTTCCAGGGCCTCACAGCTTTCTGCTTCCAGAAGGCATGAGCCACAGGGTGACTTCTCAAACCTTTTCGTTTTCCAATGCCTACCAAACTTTTACAGACTAATGTAGCATGGAACTGCCAGCACCAACCTGTTGAATGTTGGCATGGCAGGAAAACGCTAATGGCAGGAGCAGGTGGGAGACCCTACAGCCCTGAGTGCTGAGTACTTCACTGCCAAGGAAACAGGTCGGGCTATGGGGAATTAGGCACTGGTGCAGTCTGCTGTTGGGTGAAGTATCTGCTTTTCCTGGTAAGAGTCACATCATTTACTTTGGCAGCTATGAAGTCATTGGAGATAATTTTCTCTTGCACTGAACCTTGCATAGATGTTTACCCACCAGCGAATGGATGTTAAGCCTTACTGCTGGATGTAAAGCCACTTGGCCCTCACTCTACCCTGGTATAAATAATTATGTCTGATGTTAGGCAACAAAAAATTAAGACTACTGATTCTTTATTTTAATACAAGAATAATAACCTGTTCAAGGCATGCTATGACTCATGTTCAATGAAATCACTGGTGCTGGCTACCTAGTAATTTGAAGCTAAATTTGATTTTACATCTGCACTTAAGGAAATGTGGTAAAATTGCCAGTGATTAAGAGGAATCAAAAGGCAGAATGAAAACCTTATTGTAAACCTTCATCATCTTCTGTTTCCCTTGGATTTTGCTTGCTCTTTTGGAAAGAATAAAATGACAGACTGGGCTTGGTTTAGCATCAAAGAACAGGTTGCATGATTTCCCAGACCAGAGCCTTGATGTCACCCTTTCATTTGTTTCCCTAGCAGGACATAGACAATGTCTTCACAACAACCAATATGGAGGTCACCTCCATAGGTTCTATTTTGTTTTCCAGTATATCATTATGTTTTTGCACCACCAATGTTTGAAAGAGGAAAACTTCATTTTAGCATGTGTTTTTGTCTTGCCTGTCTGAGGGATTGTCTTTTCCATTTTATGCATTTGCTGATAGTGCCACATTTAATAAAATTGAACCATCTTCAGTCTTTTATTCTATCAAAATGTTGTGAGAGCTTTTGTTAAAAGCTCTCACCTTTGTTAAAAGCAATCCAGCCTGAGGTTCAGGGACACCTAGGTTTTAGTTTTGAATGTTTTTATTAAAGATGCCTTGATCACATCAGGTTTTATCAGTCTTGGTGAGTAGAGCTTTCTTAGTGAGTACTAATGGCATTTTTCATCACGTGTCAATCAATGTCATCAAATGCAGCTCTGAAGCTTACCATGATAGAGAAGTCAGTTATTATTGTAGACCTTGCTTTTAAACCTTAGGACTTGATATCAAAATTCTTTCCTGCATTGCTGTATACAGCTGTATACCTCTTACTGCCAGTTTCTGTTGTATTGGCATCACCTACATCTACATCTGTATCGTCAATATATTTTTTCCATTCCCATTTTAGCAGAACTGTTGAAAGAAAACCTATTGTAAGAGAGAGCACTCCTTCTTGATTCCGTTCCCAGCCTAAACAACTGTATCATTTAATTTGTAGCTCAGATTGCTGTGTGTTGACTGATGTTTAGGTTCTGAAAGAATTTATTTAGATGATCTGGAATTCTGGTGCCTTCATGTCTCATCAGTATTTTGCAATCTACTGCATTGGTGATATCACAGTGTGGCATGTTGATGTTTTTTGGGTGAGTTCTTATAAATATTGAGAGTGAAAAAAAAATCTCTTTGCATTCTCTCTTGCAGCGATCCTCTAATTCTGCCCTCTATTGACATATTCCTGCTTATTGTCTCCCATTGTATCTCTTGATCAGGATACTGATGTTCCTCTTGTGCAGTCTCATTGTGATGTCTTCCTAATGTAAGTATTTGTACTCCAATTAGTTGCTTCTTCACGCATCCTCATGTGCTACTGTCTATAGGTCATCACTTTGTTCCAAACCATTCATATCTGCAATGTTTCAATGGGGAGGAGAGGGGCATGACAGTGTATGTTTTTGTCGTGTTTTCTCCTTCTGTGGTCATAGATTTTCAGACCGGTTGGTTGTTTATGTCCTGTGCTCATCACTGAGTTTTGAGATTGTACCACTTTGAAAAAACATATAGTTTACACCTGGTATATTCTTTACTAGGATGCAAGCTGCAAGTATTCCGTCTTGGCAGGATTTGGGGATCTTTAACTCCAGAAGAGAGATATCTGGGGAAGTCTAAGTCTCAGTTTGTCTGTTCAGTTAGATATTTGTTCATTTGGTGTCAGAAAAGACTGGTAGTAACGGTTTTGCTGCTTTCCTTACTTAATGCCATTAGATTGCTTGTTTGTCACTGAATGTCTCTAAGAGGGTTTGCAAGGGTAGCTTTTAAGTCAGTGGACTGAAAATCTGGTTGTTATAAGCTACTGCGGAACTTTTGATTCGGGGCAGACCTTCTTCTTTTAAAGCACACTCGACTTGAAAATCATCTTACAATTACCTCTTTCTTAGGCTTTTTACCTTTCACTACCTCTTTGTAGCAATGGGAGCTATCGGGAGTTTAGATTGCCAACACCTTTTTCTGAAACTATTTTCAGTAGTGCTTTTTGGTCTAAATAACACTCATCGTGAGACAAATATTCATAAGGCTATTCCAGCAATGAATTCAGCTTCTTAGACCTCCTAATTTTATACTTAAGGTGTAGGATCTGGTAGAGATTAAAGGTCCTTATTCATTTTGCATGCACTTACTGACACTGCAAATGATTCCTGATTGTTGCTGTTATTCATGTACAAGTAACAGTGCACAACTCACACAAAAATGCAGAAAATAGGGGTGTAAGGAGATCATTAGAAGAGGTGTACTGGATGCAATTTTGCTTTCAGTGAAGTCTGCAGAAGCTCATCAAAATTACTCAGATAACATGGGTTTTAATGCAAGCAAAGCTTGACCCACTATGGTGAATTACTGTTATTCCTTTGTAGTTCCTCATAAGTGAGTTCAGCTCTGATGTAGGGAGGAGAAAGAGAGGGGAATGGGTGCTCAGCTGCATGGCCACTCCAGACCTAACAATGTGTGGGGCTATTGGCTTCTTGTTCTCTTGCTGATAGTACATCTGCCTTGAATTTGTCTAGAGTGATTTCACTGTGCTCAACTGGACATGCCCACGGTTGTGAAGGCATTTGTATTTGTTCATAGAAGTCCTACAGAATTCAGTAGGACCTTATGTTTACCTGTGACTCTCACCTCGTGTAGAGGGGTTTCACCTTCTCATCTACAGGTTTCTCAGCCTACCTTGATCTGCTTGCAACTCCCTTTGCATCTGAACTCAGGAAGAGAGAGTACAGGCATAGATAGCATCATGCCCCCTGTGGTTCTTGCAAATTTATGTCTCTGTGCTAAATTGCAATTGTTAGGGGTAATGCTTAGGTAATAGAGCAGATCTTCTGAAGACACTCCCTCCTGCAGTCAGGAGAAGGACAAAGAAATGCTATTCTTCCTTTCTGTTATCTGGTAAGAAGAAATAGAGGCACTACTGAATGAAATTAAATTAGTGAAATGATGAGGCAGTAATAATGATGGTCTGGCATTGCTTTCCATTTTTACATATCACAGTGGAACATCACTGTGCAATAACTCCGAGCAGCAGCAGCACAGAATCATCAACAAATCTTGTGATGCAATAAAAAGATGTTTTGATGTAATTATCTAGTAATAGCATCTCTGCCCATCAGAATGGTCACTCTCCTGGCAGTTATGGCAAGCTTAAAAAATCATGCAGTATTTTTGCATTTGGAGAGAGAAACAGAATCAATCAATGTATGTATTATAGCTGTACATCTACTATAAATGTGAGCTAGTTATATTTATAAGCAGATAACTACATATGTAACAGTCTCAACATACTCAAAACCTATCAACACCAGCTACCGTAAGATCATTGCAGGAATTTGCCAATGGAGCTCCACAGAGCAGAGTAAATGAGTAATGTTGCTGTTACAATATTCATTCCTATATGGACTTTAATTTCTACATGACTTCTCTTTGTCTCACAGTGAAACTGGTTCTACACAGTATTTCATCAATATAAATTCTACAATATCCACAATAACAACAGCTTAGTGGATTGCACTTCAAATATGATTGGAGACAATTCATTTCTTCTGGCCATTAGAACATAAAAATTTACAAGTCAGAACCGGTGTGCCCTTTTCCCTTGAGTCTGCCTGTGCAATTTGGTGCCATTTCTTAAAAAGTATCAGCAAATGTAAAGCTGTTTCTATGACACTGAAGGGTATTATAGTGGAAATCTATATGAAGAATAAAATTCAAGCTCTGCACAGTGAAATATAAAAAGTAACCAAGATGATAAGTGTTCTTTGCAGTCTATAGTGTCTATTCAATAAATGCTTAGAATGAACTCAGTGACTCTGCCTCTACTTTCTTGTCCCGCTTCAAAGTCTGTGCTAAGAGTCTGCTTACAGCAACTCACAACTGTGCACGTTAAACATTTGTGGGTGAACAATCACACCCATATGTCTGCTGTGGCTCCAAGCTCTTGTCCAGTATACCTGCCCAGGGAGGTTGTGGAGTCTCCTTCTCTGGAGATATTCAAAACCCGCCTGGACGCATTCCTGTGCACCCTGCTCTGGGGGCACCTGCTTTAGCAGGGGGGTTGGACTAGATGATCTCCAGAGGGCCTTTCCAACCCCTACCATTCTGTGATTCTGTGATTCTGTGATTCTGTGATTCAAATTTTGGATCTAAACCAGATGTACTCATTGCTAGTTTGTTGACTGCTTTAGGAGTCAAAATAGAGCATGGGTAATTGTAGTAAATTTTGACACTGAATGTTGACTCCTTTCAAACCTCCAGGGACAAAATAAAGGGATGAAGGAAATATCTGTTTCAAAGACAAAGCAAAATGGTAGCTTTCCTTCCTAAAGTCACAGAGTGAGCAACTGCTTGAACCAAGAATAGCAGCCTAGGGTTCATGTCTCCAATGTTGAGTTTAAATTATGCCTAAGTAACATGAGCTCGTGGGAGTCATTAATCACTTGCTATTCTTTTCCTGCACTTTAGAATCCTAGAATATTTTGAAAATAAAATAAAAATTATATTCAGCAGGATAATGAATTCTGTTGGGATTGCATGGCAATTAAAGAACTGCAAATAAGATTTTGCATTGCAACAATGTTTAACAAACTGTGAAAGATTGGGGAAGTACAGACAGATATCTGAAAGGAAACAGACTTCTTTAGGGCACAGTAGTAAAGAAAGCATATAGGAAAGTGAACTCTATAAACCATTGAAGTGAAAACTATTGCTGAAGAAATTATTCTGGTGAATAACGACTTTGTTTTGTTGGTCATCATGGTTGTAATGGTTTCATTCAGTTTTGAAAACTTAGTGGGACCACAAGTCATGCCCAGTAGATCCGCTGGTGTTGCCATGTACATCCCACTTTTAACTCACAGAGTTCCTGCATTTTCTCCTAACTTTTCTTTACTGCCTTCCTTGTCTTTGAGTCTCCTTTTTGTAAGGATGGTTGATTTTCTGCATCAAGAAAAAGCAGACAGTCACTGGCTAGGCTCCTTTTCATTATAATTTATGTGAATCTGAGTTTACACTGGGCGTAATCACTGATGAATATTCATGTAATCTAGTATCTTTGAGGAATTGTTATCCTGTTTAATCACGCTTTAAAGCTTGTGATCCTCTTTCCTGTTGATAATGCTTCTTAGCATATTTCCTGTTGCAGAAAGACTGAGCCAGTCAAAGATGCTGAGCTCATTTGGTGATATGGGACATCGTGTAGAAGTGGGATATGTTTTCATCTCTTTTGAGAGCTGAGGCCAATAAGATGCCTGGCGTCTCTGGGAAGCTGGTAAGATGAAATACTTCATGATGTTGGGAAAGCAAAATAAGCAGCATACCATGTTTTTTCTCTGCTATTAGAGGGCAAGACTCACTTTTCAATGGAACATCACTTTCAGCAGCCACTTTCCTTGTCACTCAAGTCGCTTCCCAAAAGCAGGAGTCCAGCCATTCTCCAATTTCAAGAAATAATCTTTTGTGTAGGGGGAATTAAGCAAGCAGTACTGAAAGAGCTTGCACCAAATTGTGTCTTGCTCAGCCTAGTTGTGCTGAATATACAAAAGAGCCTCTATGCCCCTTACCTACAATTGCTCTCTAAGCAGTAATGAAACTAATTGCAGTCTCTGGTTGAAGCCACTGGAATTTTCTCTGTCTCTGCGTGCACACAGTGGAGATAAGACAGGCAAACCAGAGACAGGGCTTAGATTCTCGTTTTACAGACCTGAATATGATGACTAAGTATCTGTACTTCAGTACAACATTGTCACCTGTTGCACTTAGTGGTGCAAAATATATTCTGTAGTAATGTTTGTGGATTTAAAACAGAAATAAACACATCACCCTGAGGATTTTCGGTGTTTCTTCATGCTGCACAAAACAATATTCTTTTGTGTTCTCTATGATTTTTTCTGTCATCTTCTTAGAGAGCTCAGCACTGTAAAATGACTCTTCTATGGGCAACTATAGATTGCTTGAAGACATTTGTTTTATATCTCCCTGGGAATGTTGTAAGTGTAGGTACAGAACCAGTTCCAACTTTACTTAACTGATCTCTACCATTCAATATCTTGAGGAAAAAAAAAATCCAATGCTACCTTGGTTGTGTTCTCATGGTACCCTTGTGTAGTTTCTACTCTTGCGGCCTCACTGTTTACATGTCAGCACCTGTTCTACAGCAGTATCACAGCACATGTTTTATTTGTTATATGATATACCACTGGTGGGTATAGGTAACTTTCACAGCAAAGTAGTTCTCCTTCAATTTGTCTTTCCAATAGCAGCTGTGCACAAAAATATATTACAGGAATATTTCTTAAAAACAATAAATAAAGGCAATGGAAAGTTCATATCTGTAACTGTCGATCACTTTTAAATGAGTCAGTGTTTGGTGCAGACACTTAATCAATGGCCATTTGGAGATAATTAGTCCATCCTATTTATTCCCCAGGCTTTGTACAATATCCAGACACAGCGTATTCTTTTAGGTCACAGAAACACCATGGGAGTGATGTAGAAGAGCATGCCAGCGCTGCGGGGAGTGTAACAGGAGGGGGCATGCACCTCCAGCTCCAGCCTTCCTTTGAGTACATTTGATTTCTTTGGTAAACAAAATAGGAGTTTCTTCTACTTTTGCTTCTGTTATTTTGAGCTTTGGTTAAAACTGTAGGTTTTGCTATGCCATAAATATACTCTGTATAATGATTTCTCTTTTAGACCCTTTGAAGGAGCTACAGTAATTTTTTCTCAAAAAGAATCCATGCTTCACTAAATTTGTAAAAATGGGAATTTTTTAACATTATTTTTAACCACCAATATTTTTGAGGGTTAAAAAAAAGGTATTGTCTTCACAATTAACACTTACATGTACTCATCTGTCATCTTTTTTTTACAGTTAATTTTGCTTCATAGCTATGTGTTACCAGAGTCTGGAAAGGTTGTTGACTGTGGTGTATACCAGATGTTTACAAGACTGACTTAATTTGTTTTCCTCTCCTTTAGAGACTGACTTAGAACATTTTAAGGCAAGTTTTTTTGCAATCTGTTCTTAGTATCTACATGGATTTTGTTAGTTTGCTTTTCTTGTGTTAGTAATACAAGTAAGCCAGGCTGGATGGGGCTTTGAGCAATCTGATGTAATGGAAGATGCCCCTGCGTGGAATGGGTTTTGGAACTGGATGATCTTTAAGGTCCTTTGCAACTCAAACCATTCTATGATTTTATGATAATCGGATTTTGTAAGAATTACATTATTTGATTTGGCTTTAAATGTGGCTTTTTGGTATGGGAATGGGGAGAGAAGACCAACCAGCAGCATGAACTTCTATTCATGGAGTAAAGCTGTGTTTACCATTCCTGCTCTCCAGTTCTGCTTGGGAGATAATAAAATAAATCATAACAACAACTCCCCACTTTGCAGTGTGATATGTAGGAATAGAGAAGAAATAATTCATCTCTAATGTCAAGAGGATGGGGCCAGACTAATTTCAGTGGTGCCCAGCAACAGGGCAAGGGGCAATGGGCACAAACTGGAACACCGAAGTTCCATCTGAACATGACAAAAAACTTCCTGACTTTGAAGGTGACAGGGGACTGGAACAGGCTGCCCAGAGAGGCTGTGAAGTTTCCTTCTCTGGAGTTATGCAAAACCCACCTGGACACATTCCTGTGCAACCTGCTCTGGGGGCACCTGCTTTAGCAGAGGGTTTGGACGAGATCTCCAGAGGGCCCTTCCAACACCTACCATCCTGTGATTCTGTGATTCTAATAGTTTTACACTGGTACAGTATAAAATTAGATTCCCCACTGTAATGGTATAAAACTACAGAAGATCAAGGAGTAGTTTTCATTCCTATCTCTTCACTCAACTTTTTCTATTCAGCCATTAAGCTCTCAGTAAGATGTCTAACTAAGTCTGTTCCACTGTAATTTAGTAGCCACAAAGGCACCTCAGTTTCCAAATGAACTAGAAGAGTAGTAGTTTTAAATGTAAGAACATGTTTCTCTGGAGTAAAAGATTGGCATTCAAGTCTATTGAAAGATGCTGTGGCTGTCTTTACGCAGTATACGATGCTCATCACTTTATTACTCAAGTCTACAAAGAATTGAGACTTGGGTGGTGACCAGACAAGAAAAAAATGTTGCTATCTCTTCAATTTCAAAATCATTTCCCTTAATGTAAAATCTATAGAATTGGTGATGCCAAATATTGATCTCCTTTCCTCCAGTATTTCCAAGAGATTTGTGCCTTCTTCTATTGTACCTGATCTTTTTTTTTTAAGCAGATGTAGTATTCGAAACAAAATTTAACTAAATGCTGAGACTTTTTTTCTTTTCTCCCTCTACAGTAACTGCATGAGAAAGTGAATAATTAGTCAAACTGGTCACAGGACACAGAGCTAGGAGTTTCCTGAATCCCTGTTCTAGTGTTAGACACTTGCCTTGGGAAGTCATTTAATTTCTCTGCTTAGAGTGGAAAGCTGTACTCGCTAATTTCTCAGGAGTATAACACAGCTAATGTTAGCAGAGGACTGGGAATATATATACCGTTTTGCTTAAGCATGTGTCCTATAGTCAGATTCATTAGGTCCTTCTCTAGATTCTGGGTTTCATAGCCATTCTTGAGCTTCTGTATTTCTTGCCTCGATCTCCCTTGACCATTATTTTTTTCCTTTCAAGCTTGAGACTCCACATTTCTTCTTCTTGATGTTCTGTCCTGACTGAGTTCTTCTGTCTCAATAGCTAGGAAGACTACACTTCAGTTCTCCTTCTGACCTAAGATTTGCTTTTGCTTGCCCCTTGCCTTGATTGTCCCAGGAGAATCCTCTTCTCATCCGTCCAAAGACCTGAGGTCCCTGGTCTCCACAGCTAGTCATTATCTGTTAACCATTCCTGGACTGTCCATCTTCCTTCCAACTATTTCTCTGATCTTTTTCCTCATTCCTATAAAACCAATTCCCAAGGAAGGTCTTTCCTCTGTTTTGATCGCCCAGTATCCCTTCACACATACAACTCTTCTGTGATGGTTTATATTTTGTCATGGTCATCTCTTGAACAAATCCTTCAGTAAGGGTGGTAGTACTGGACTTATTTGACTTTATGTGAATAGCTTTGGCCTGGTAACTAACAGACAGTGTGAGCAATGTTCTTCAATACACTTGTGAAGCAATATTTTACTGTGTTCAGTTTCAGAGAGAAGTTCTGGTACTCTGTCTAGCTGATTTGCAATGGAAATTCTTGATTTTTCTCCATTACAGAATTTGTGATATCTTATGGATAAGATATTGCCCCAGTGTTATTAAAAATCTGCAGGGTAAACTAATCTCACAGTAATACCAATAACCTTTGACCACACTCTTTTTCACTTCGCTGGCCTCTCGCAAGTATGAGACCAAAAAGTGAATCTGCACAGCATTAAATGTGGTTCATCTGTTGAAATGTGCTTTTTCTGAGAATCTCTTAATAGCTGATTCTCTCTATGTTACAGATGAATATGTACACTCCTTATTATCTTAAAGAAAAATCTAGACAATTAAATATATGTAGCCACTCATGAAAATCTATAAAGGCAAATTACTTGAAACACACGTTTGCCTATCTACTGTCACCATGGTCTCAGAGATACACAGATGGTCTACACAGGAGTGGTAGATCCGATTCTTCCTAGAAGCATCAGAGACACTGTGCACACTTGATGCTCTGTGCGTACGTATCTGCTTCTGTCAAGAGACTCCCAAACAGAAATACACTGCTCTCATTGGATGCGGCAGCTGACACGGTTTTATGTTTTTGTTTCTTTTCACGTTAAAAAAATCAGACTTTTAAAATTACATGTTCATTAATGTCAATTTTTAGACACAAAGGTACCCTCAGGAAAAGATTTTCAGTCCTCAACCAAAATTCCAATGGCTTTAACGTTGCAAACTCTCTAGGTTTTCCCCTTGTTGAAGGAAGGATGAAGAAAACCTTGCATTGCAGTTTTTACCCTGGCAATAATACAAGGTTTTCCTTAAATTGACTGTGTCAATGGCTGTCCAATTTATTGGGTCACTTGCTACCATATCATCAATTCAGGTGGCAGAACTACATGGAAAAGGAATAGAACGCACTGTTAAAAACTTTCATTGAGCACCTTTGGAAACATAGTTCTTACTGTTCATTTAATGCTTATTTTGTTTCACACAAACTGCTCAGCAACGGCAGTCTATCTCATGCTCGGCTGCCTGCTGCTGCTGCTGATGTAGAGCTCCTTTTGTATGGTGTTCTTGGAGAGGTACGGAGTGGCAGCCTGATAGCATGGTGGCATCTGCCTCGACGTGTGAGGCTTGGAAGCCATCGCTGTCATGGGAATGACCCTCTGCAAGGAAGTGGAATCTGGAGCACTGTGAGGTTTCTGGAACATCCCTGTCTCTGCTGCCTGGTTGCTCTGGGTGAGAAGGAGAGAAATAGAAAACAGATTAGCCTATGTTATCAGACTCAATTATTTTATTGATTGCCTTTAAGGGATGATTTTCATGGCACAATTTGCCTGAACTTTAGATGTAAATCCTTTTTTAAACATTTTTAAGCCTGAGTTAGCTGGAAAGGAAACATTTGCTGTAAGCATGCAGGCCAGAGTACAGAAGCAGTTTCCAGTCCATGCTCATCCGCTGATGCATTAAGTCCTTCTGTGACTGATGTGCTTCTGTAGAAATGTCTTCCCTCCCGGCACAAAAACATATATGGGCCAGTAAAACAGTGTGGCTTTGCTGTGGAAATGCTATTTTTTTGTTTAATTGAGTGGTCAAGACACATATTGTTTGTAACCTGCAAAATGCTTTGAAAATGAGACTGGATTATTGACCCTTAAAAATCCTCAACAAATGCCAAGACACATCTCTCTCATTCTGCTCTATAAGGAGAAGCAAAACATCTACATGAAGAGAGTAAGTAGGCTTGGAGCCTCTCTCTCTAAGTTCTGTGCCAAGAGTGGGACAAGGTCCCAGGCACCCAGGCAGCTGGCACACAGGGTCTACACTGCATCCCCTGTGGCTGTCTTCCAAGCTGTGATGGGAACTAGGCAGAAAGGCCACCCTGGGCTGGTGGGCACGGGGAAATTATTAACACCACCACCAGCCTATAATGCCAACACTGCTCACTGAGTGGTTCAATGAACTGAATCAGAGCTGCTGGGGGGGGGGGGGGGGGGGG
>VZSC01009875.1:12742-32039 GCA_013398225.1 Steatornis caripensis
GGGGGGCTCGGGGTGGTAGGAGGCAGGCAATGAGGGAGTTTGTATTCTTTTTTCCTCTTTCTCCCTATGGCTTGTGCTGGACCTGACAGAGCAGAATTACAAGAGGTTGCACAAGCGCTTAGCTGGACACAGCATTTTACATTGAACCTTGTTTCTGGACAAAGCCGTGAGATAGTTACTATATAGTCACTCCTGGTTAAACCTCAGAAAACATTAGCCTTATTAATATTTAATATCTATATGCAAATTATAGTCAGGCAATTAGTTTTCTCTGCAGCTTCAGCAGTTTCCCAAGAGACTGAAGCTTAAGTACCTTAATTTGTCTTTCTGACGAAGGTGAAAGTGTTAAAAAGAGTTTTAATTTGTTGTTTAGTTGTCTTTTCAGGTTTTTTATGAATCACCTGACAGATGATCACACCAAATGTATTTACTTTTCTCTCATTTCCCACAAAAGGCAATTGAAATGTTGATACTGAAGCAAAGATAAATCTTGCTAGTATAAGTAGGTGGTCTCACATTACTGGTGTACTTACACCACACCCCTCCCAAGACATTTGGCACTTTCTGTTGGCTTTGAATTAGTTGCAGTCTGTATTAATACGTTGGCTTGTTGTCTGTAATTGCCTCCTCTGCATATAGATCCAGAAGTCAGCTACTTACTAATAACTAATGTAATTTTTTGCTTTAGCTCAAAAATCAGGCTTTTGCTCATTTGATGTTCAAGGTTGCGATGGTCATTTTCTCCTTCATCAGCTTTGGAGCAGAGACAAAGCATGACAGCGTAGGACAAAGTGTGCAGCAAAATGATACTGTGATCAAACCAAGCTAAAACTTTACAGACTTCATCCTGAAATTGGATAGATTATGTAAAAACCAACAACCCAAGGAAGGTGTCTCTTTGAAAGTACTTCTTCCCTCTAGTGTAAGGAGGTATTTCACACACACAAGTTGGCTGATGTTTTCTCAAATATCTGACACAGTGGGAAAATTGGCAGCACTTTTTTTTCAATACTTCATTGTCGTTAACACGACAGAGCTGGCGGTAGTCTGTATGTAATGTGGCTAAAACACCGTTGAGTACTCCTGAGAGCAGGAAAAGATTCCACTTATTTGTTCCAGCCAAACTTGTTGAGCTTACTGCTCATATAGTCATTACCAACCTCAAGCAGTGCTTTGAGGACTTGATGTTAAAACTCTGCACCAGCACTTTCCACCTTTCTAATGAGACACATCCTCATTAAGGTACCTCTGTTCTTAACCTTCGTTTTCTGGCCACCTGAACTTTGCTTTGCCTCGGCTGAGCACCTATAGACTGATTACAGAACTGACATGTTTCAGAGCTACCGTATCCTCCTCCATTTGTTTTAAAAGGCAGTAAATGCATTGGTTAAGCAGGTGGTGCTTTTATTTGTTGGGCTGTTTGTTTTTTATTCATTTCAGCAACACAACTAAAGCGCTGCCAGGTAAGGTACAGAGATTTATCTGCAGACTCAAATGTATTGTCCTCATGTTTCACTTATAACTGCTCAAAAAGTTGCAGTAAAATATCTCACTGGGGACAGGTTACATGACCTCTCTTCTGAATAAAGGCAGAACAGCTCCTACATGCTGCGAATCTTTACAGTACATGGGAAAACCATCACTGATGTGTCTTGTTTCATAGAAGTAATTAAATTAATATCAGGACTGGAATATAAATAATTCATTTTTAAATGCTAAGTCGTTTCATAGCATTTTTTTGTTATTTCAAGTCATTATCAAGCTGGTAGTTTATGCCCTGTTGTCACCTATAATTTCTCCCTTGTCTTTCAGGCATGATGTAACTTTTTAGGGTTATACTTGGACTCGCTCAAATATTATCAGTCCCAGTTCAAATTCAACCTGACATTCCAAATGCAATGAGGTTAGTGGTTTCATCGTAGCCTCAAGTGCACAGTAGTATGCTGAATAAACCAGCACATGTAATTCTGCTAAATTTGGACTGTAAGAGGGCACTAGCACTGAGTTACTATGGAAACAGAATTCTTCTTTTCTTTAGAAAGAAATTCCCCCTAGGTTTAGTAGTGTGAAAAAATTCCCAATATTAGAGCTCTGTGATATTTCCCTTCATTATCCTTTTGTGCTCACAGTTTCTCAATAAGAGTTTAAAGATTATTTTTTTGACTTGTCCACTTAATATTGAATTTGATCACTGAGTTTTCATACTTTATCTGAAGGAAAAAGCAGTGCTCTTCCACCAAAGCTGTTTGGATAGCTGTGTGTATGAGTGCTGATGATTTATAGAGGACTGTGCACAGTCGCAATGCTGAGCAGAACACAGAGTGTTTGCTTCTCAGTAGATTATGTAGACATAGAAGGAATCCTTTTCTAACAGGTTATATCACATAAAGGCTGAAATCCTGGCTCTGCTCATGACATTTGCCATTTCACCCAGGTCTCAGGCTGAAAGATTTTATGACAGAACCCCAGACAAAAGATTTACAAGATAGGAAACCAGAAAGCTTGGACATGATGACAGTGAATAGAGAATCACGTCTTATGCAAATTGGATAGAGACTTGGACGGGACAATACTTTTTCCTGAGACTGTATTTACAAGAAATACTTTTTGAGAAGAAAGTTTAGGACGGACTGTGGGAAAGTTGCATAGCAAGAAAGCTAAGCTAAGCATGAGTGAAAGGTGTCATGGTACACAGAAGTAGAAGGATGCAAAGCCGTCTGTATGTAGCAGAAGAAACTGTGTAAGAGCACATAGCATGAGTGAGAAGTTGAGAGGACTTGAGAAAAGAGAGAGGAATTAGCAGTTCCTTGAAGGAGAAGCTTTGAAGCTTGATTTAATGTGGGGAATGGCAGTACAGGGAAGTGTGATTATCTTTGTAAATGCACAGTTCACCAATGGATGGACTGAGCAGTCGAGGAACACTCTTCGCTCATATGCCTAATATAACAATCATGTCTAAGTGAGGGGGAAAAAAGTGATATTTTCCAATTTAATCACAGGTTGAAATGATCAGTCTTTTTTAAACTATTACTAGGTTAAACATGACTTTAACTCTATGTTCAAGTATAAATCCATTTTTTTTTCATGATCTTTTAAGTTTATCTCCTCTTCTTTAAAAATCTCTGAAGGGGCATATGTTTTAAAAAATCTGTTTTGTTTAAGTAGTGAAAAAATGCTGATGAAAAGTATTGAAAATCTCTTCATATAGTCCATTTACTCTTCAGCAATTCATTACTCTTGTATTGAAAAGCCAGGTTTGTAAGGCCATACAAATAAAAAGGAAATGAGATAATTTGAGATTCACACTCCGTGAACAATTTCCATCCATTTCAGTAAATACAAAGCCAATTTAGTGTCCCTTTATAATATCTATATAAGTGACATGTGGCACAGACCAACAGTGCATCCTTGGAAGAACATTAGCATATGTGCTTTTTAATGTGGAGAGCACAGGAAATCTTCCGTTTCCATATAATATGGGTCTGTAGGGGCCATGGCCAGGTTCTATCTGCTGCTGATGGTATTTGCAGTGCCCAAAGGTGTCTGGAGGAGACTTGTTCTTGCAGAGTGCCTTGGTGACAGAAAGGTGGTAGAAGTAACTCTACCTCCAGCCCTGGAAGGTGCTTCATAATTAGAAGCCTGGTTGCAGCAAGTCTGTTATAAGGCACAAGAGAAGGACTGTATGTTAGAGCAAGATCCTCTTCTCATGTTGCTCATCTAGTATATTGTAAAATACTAGTAGTGAGGACCACAATAAGCCCTCCTAACTCCTTAATGCTTGTCCAAGGCTGAATTCCTGGGTGTGAATGCAAACACCAGTGTCCTCCGTGTAATGCGAAAAACATGAGAATCACGGAATCATAGAATACCAGGCTGGAAGGGACCTCAAGGATCATCTGGTTAAATCTTTTTTTGGCGAAAGCACACTCAGGCAAGATGGCCCAGCACCCTGTCCATCTGAATCTTAAAAGTGTCCAATATTGGGGAATCCACCACTTCTCTGGGGAAATTGGCTGATTGTTCTTATTGTGAAAAGTTTTCCTCTTCTGTCTGATCTGAATCTCCCCAGGAGTAAGTTGTACCCATTATTCCTCATCTTTTCCATGTGACTCCTTGTGAAAACAGAATGTCTATCTTCTTTTTAGCCACCCTTTGAGTACTGAAACATGGTGATGAGATCTCTCCTAAGCCTTTTCTCAAGGCTGAACAAACTCAATTCTCTCAGCCTTTCCTCATATGACAGCCTTCCCAGTTGTTGGATCATCTTTGTGGCCCTTCTCGGGACCCTCTCCAGCTTGCCCACGTCTCTTTTGTATAGTGAGGACCAAAACTGAACATGGTGTTCCAAGCGTGGCCTGACAAGCACTGCGTAGAGTGAGAGAATGACTTCTTTATCTCTGCTGGTGATGCCCTTGTTGACGCAACCCAATATCCTGTTGGCTTTATTTGCTGCTGCAGCACACTGTTTACTCATATTGAGCTTGTAAGGCATCAAAGGATGGGAATTGGAGCATCATACAGAGGATTTCTATTACTGAACCAAATACTGTGTCCATCTGAGGCCTCAATCCTTACCCTCTCTGAGACTCTGCCTGTTAGTAGTTAACACATCTAGAGGTTGATTATTGCAGACCCTTCTAGCGTTGGCAAAGAAATGCATTGTGAAACTGGTCCCTTCACCCTGCCCCAGAATTTGTTGCACACTCAAATTAATCAAGTAGAGATGTTGGGAGAAATTTTCAAAGGTTCAACTGGTATGTAGGTGTTAATTTCTCTTTTACTAATGCTAGTGAAAGACACTTTCTTGTTGATTGTGCTGTTCATTTTGTAAACAGCAACAGAGTCTATGACTTTATGATATTTCTGACTCCACTTTGAAAATAGTTTCAAACAGTATTTGGAGAGAATAAATACATAAAATGACATGTAGACAGTTACTGTTCCCTGACAATCTCTCTATCACTCCTCTTCTCTTACTAATCAAAGACAGAGAACTCTGCATTAGGAAGGCTGTACAGTAACCCTGGAGAAAATGATAGATTTAAGAAAGTTAATTATTATAAAAAATGAAGGTGAT
This sequence comes from Steatornis caripensis, assembly GCA_013398225.1. Lineage (NCBI taxonomy): Eukaryota > Metazoa > Chordata > Aves > Caprimulgiformes > Steatornithidae > Steatornis > Steatornis caripensis. The sequence continues at coordinate 17,820 of VZSC01009875.1, forward strand.
TGTGCTTAAATGATACACTACAGATAACAGACAGTCTCTGTCTATGGCAGCTCTTTTATTATGGGAAAAGAGCAGAAGCTTGTTACAGGTTTCCGTGTTGCAAATTTATCAGACAATTACAAGGGAATAAAATCTTTAATAAACTGATTATACCTCTTTTGAATTTACCATCCTGGATGTACTGTCTGAATCCTCCTAATCAAGATTTTACTAACCAGAAAAAACATTACAGTCATAGATTTCTGGGTGGGGCTATTTGAAATACCATGTATGCTAAATTGACTTTTGAAATTAATTTCAGGTATATTAACTTCCAATAAGTGCATAATTTAATTTTGATACAAAAGAGTATTGATGTCACCAGGAAGTATCTAACAATAGGAGGTTTATAGCACAGTTCTTTTGCGCTGCATGAAGCTTATCAAAGCAGTTACAGTGAACCAGTTGTGCGCTCACATATTTCAACACTTAGTAATTTGCAAAACTTCCAGTGACACTGTTGCATCAGTAGTAATCCAAGCACTTTGTCCCCTATTGATACTGATTTTTGGTAACACTATGACTCCTTTCTAATATATTTTTTAAAAAATCTTTGGTCTATTGAAAAAACAAAGCTTAGTCCTAGATACTTTTGTGGCACAGGAAACCTTACAAAAGAGTATAGATACACTGTCAAGCAAGAGCAGTGCAAGTATAAGAAATACTGCCCAGCAGAAGTCACTTAGAAGTTGGCTAAAATCTTCATTCAGACTCCATTTCTCCATTTCTCACTGAATATTTTCTGCTAGGTGCTAGAATATCATTGTTATTTCAGCAATATGTGCTTCTTCTGTGTATGGTCAGCTGTTGAGCTGGGCAGATATGCAAAAGTGGCTGTCCCTGTAAAAACTGTGTGAGTCACAGCACACAGGGCAGGCAGTGACAACCAGAACAACTAGTCAGGCTCCCTGAAGATCTGTAGGAACATTTCTGACTTGCTCACAGCCAGACAGTGAGTAATTTGCTTGTGGTTGCAGAAAGTCTGTGGCAAAGAAGAAAAAGAACCCAATGCCTGAGGATTATTTGGATTAATTCTTGAACCCAGCCCAGAGCCTTCACCACATAACCCATTCTCATTTCCACTACGCATGATTTACACGTATTTTCTGTTTATTTGGCAGCAGTTCTTGGTACTTTGTAAATATCAAACTTTGGACTAGGCATCCTGAAATCAAGTGTAATGTTCTTAAAAACCTTCAGCGTACTGAAGTGATTAGTAATATGTCACAGTATGGGCCTAATTCCCCACTGCATTGTGCTGGCTGTGCAAGCACATCTGGAAGCATTGGAAAAGTTGGACTTCCTCAGAAACTTGCCGTGTGGAGGTGTCAGAGACCAGACAAAATTTCAAGCTCCTACTCTAAACTCTGGTGACCTGCCGTTTCGTTGTTCTTTAGCTAATTCAGTTCCACACTGAAGGGGCTTAATAAAGGAAAACACACCTGGGAACTATTCCTGCCTCAGCTCTGCTTCTCCCCTTGTTCTCCTCTGATGCTTAAACCAAGCTGTCATTCAGTGCTTTACTGCTGCAGTGCCATAGCACCCAGGGAGCCTGACACAAGAATCAGAAGAGCACAGTACAAGCACAGATCAGAAGGCTGTCTCGGTTCCAAAGACCTTACAAGGAGGTGAAAAGCCTGCAAAAACAAAGGGAGACAAGTGGGTAGTTGGGGAACAAAAGGAAACAAGAAGCTGATGTTGACTAGGCTATAAAACGAACATACAAGCAGACAAACCTGGGATTATTCTTTTTTTCTTAATACATAATGGGGAAAGTGAGTTGTTTTAGAGAAGAGTGTAACAGAGAATAGTCAGCTAGTTTGCAAATGTCAAGGAAACATCCTTCCCAGCATTAGATGCAGCATGAGAAAAGACACAAAAGGGTTATCTGAGTGTTTAGCATTGACCACTCAGAAGGAGAATCTCTCTCTTGTCACTGAATTGGGGATAATGAAGGAGAACAGCAGCGGAGAGCTTGACAGTGAGGACAAGCCTCTATCAGATGCAGCAGGCAAGTGAAAGCCCCTGCTGGCTGCATGGAGAGAAGGATGATATGGTCAAATTCATGAGCTGGAAAAATGATCTCATGACAGCATCTAGAACGGATATGAACAGACCAAGTCACGATCTATCATGGCCAAAGAGAAGATAGCATTTAAAGAGGTGATGAGTTTGGAAAAATGATTATCAGTATTGATGGCTAGCACAGACTTCAGCTTTGAGATGCTGCATATGGAGAGTTTAACAAGACAAGGGCAGGGAAGGAAAAGAGATTTAAGAGAGAATGCAGTTCTAAGTCACTCAAAAAATCCATAGCATATTCAAGAGCAGGATTCAGAACTGCTAAATTCCAGCACAGAGCTCTGCTTGCTGGATCATCCATTGCTCAGGAAACAGCTTATTTTTGTAGCTCTATGAACTTAGTGTGAACTTTGCATGTTTTTACAATACCATAATTTGCAGAGCTCCAGACTGAGAGCAGATGAGTCACATTATTTAGGCAGAGAAGGATGTGCTACAGAGACACTTCTGTAGCACAGAAAATCTCCTTTCCCTGAGGACGAAATCCTCTCTCTTCCCACAAAGCAGCTAGCACGTTTCAGAACTCCACATCAACTGGCAAATACATCGCTTATTTTGGCATTTAATTTCAGCATGACTGCTTAAAGATAATACAAAGCATTAAAGCTGTCGATATTTTTGAGTGACAGAGACAGAAGTGAAACTTTTTCCCTTTCAAGTGACAAACATAATTTATATTATGTGTTGAGTGTAACTTACTGCACTGCAACAAGAAATCTTTCCAGTTTGCTTTAGCCATATGCCCATGCAGACACCCGCTGTGTCTCCAAACTTGTTTGTGCAGCACCAGGAACCAGGAGGCCCTAATCCTCAAACAAGACTATTCTACACTTATTATTTTGAGTTATATTTTGAAAACTAATAGGAGAGGATGACATATTTAAGAGCCCCTTTAAGCTGCAGTGCAGCATAATGATTCTAACCGGTGCATTCTTTTCATCTGTTCCCACTGCTTCCCTACAGATTCTCGTCTTAAAGAGAAACAGGAATTTTCCGAGGAACTCAGCTTTGAAAAATAAGTTTGTCTTAGAGTGAGCAGGGTGAGGTCAGGCTCAAGAGCAGAGATGGTGTTTCTGTGTACAATTTCAATCCATCCTTTATGTCTGGTCAGCTTTTGCCCTCCACATCACGCACTGCCCACATCTTCCCACTGACACACATGCTTTGAAGTATCAACCAGAACAGATCTGTCATCATCAGAAACCTAGTCACTATGCTCAGCATCTTTACAAAGGATCTGATACTGCTGTAAAGCATAGAAAATAACTTCAGTGCTGCAAATTCAAGTTCGAAGGGGAAAAAAGAAGTAGCATTTCCCTTTTGGGTTAAGTGAAATTGTGGCTAGAGAGGTGTATGTTAAGAAAGGACAGAGGCCAAGGAGGAACACTAAATGATGGACTCTAGCATAATACATCTACATCTCAAAAGGGCAACTGTTAACTTTCTCCCCACCTCTGTTTGGACCATTCCAAATAGTTTTTTCCAACATGAAGCTGATCAGGATGGGACTAAGCCTAAGCATGAACAGTAGTCAGTTTGTACCACTTGGCTTTCATGATCAGTGCCTGCCTTGCTTTAATTTATCAGGATGGCCATAAAAACCAGCAGCCCAGAAAGCCAAATTTAGCCTGGGCTGCATCAAAAGAAATATGACCAGCAGGTCGAGGGAGGTGATTCTGCCCCTCTACTCCACTCTCGTGAGACCTCACCAGCAGTGCTGTGTTCATCTCTGGGGCCCCCAAAAAAAGAATGACGTGGACCTGTTGGAGCTAGTCCAGAAGAGGGCCGTGAAGATGATCGGGGGGCTTTTAGCACCTCTCCTATGAAGACAGGCTGAGAGAGTTGGAGTTGTTCAGCCTGGAGAAAAGAAGGCTCCAGGGAGAACTTATAGCAGTCTTCGAGTACCGGAGAGGCCTACAAGAGAGTTGGAGAGGGACTTTTCACAAGGGCATGGAGTGATAGGGTAAGGGGTAACTGTTTTAAACTGAAAGAGGGTCAATTTAGATGACATATCGGGAAGAAATTCTTCATGACAAGAGTGGTGAGACACTGGCACAGGTTGCCTAGGGAAGTTGTGGATGCCATATTCCTGGAAGTGCTCAAGGTCAGGTTGGATTGGGCTTTGAGCAACTTGGTATAGTGCGAGGTACCCCTGCCCATGGCAAGGAGGTTGGAACTAGATGGTCTTTAAGGTTCTTTCCAACCCAAACCATTCTATGATTCTATGAAACACAATATCCATATCATTCTTTAAATAACTCCATCCTATTATGCTTGATTTCTTGATCCCAGTCCTCCAGGTGAAATTTTCATTCTGTTTTTACAGTTAGAAATCTGATTTCTAGGCTGAACAATTCATAGTCAGATTATATTCTGTGTCTTTTTTTTCAGCTCTTAATTTCTCTGCAACTGTCTAGTTTGAAAAGAAATTAAAACCATTGTATTGGGTCTTTTTCATGAGGTCTTACCAGCGACATTAGTATTGCTGTCTTCTCTGTAAGTGCCTTGCTCAGTGTTTTGTAGGACTGTGATTACCTTCTCGCAAGACTTCATGTTGGACATTCACGGTCAGTCTATAATTAATTAATACTCCATTTTGCCTCCTCTCTCATTTTAGTCAGTAATCCAGTGACTTACAGAAACCATTCCTTTTATTAGTCCCTAAAGTCTTGTTTTCCTTTCAAAGAGACTTTTTTTAATTTGTATTTTTATAGTGAAAATTCAGTCAGAAGTCTGATTCAAGTTTTGAAGTATAATGTTAATGTTGAAAGCAGTGTATTGATCCAGTAGCATTGCTGAAACAGCAATCTGATCTGTGGAGGACAAGAAAAACCCTGGGAGGATCACTGATTTTTTTTTTTTTTTAAAAAAGGAATGCAAAAAAACCAGATGGATGAATAAGTGTGGAAAGACCAGCAAAATCCAGTTAATTTTCTTGTTAGCTTTGCTGGTTTATGCTTTCCTGAGTTATTATTAAGAAAGGAGAAACACGTTGCCAAAACACTGGAATGTGATAATTTACAAATCTTTTAGAAATGTGCTAGGAATTCATAACAGCACTTTGCCTTTTTAAGAGCAGTGCATACATTGAATATCAGCGTGTTCCTCAGATGGCTGAAGTCACGTGTCAGAACATGTCATTTGCATTGCAGTGACCTCTCACTGTGTCCTATTACTGTATTAAGTTATCTACAATATCCTTCTGCCTGCAAAGGATTGCTGAGAGTTTATGTAGCTTTCCAGCTTTTGTGTGACGTATCCCAGGGACATAAGGAGCATCAAGATAACTTTGGTCAGGTTGAATGTTATTAATTCCCATGAACAGGTCTTGGAGGATTAAGTGCTGAACAGATCTGGAAGGACAGGAGATCAGTGGCGTAACAGAGCAGGAAAAGTAGTTCTCCCAGTGGATGGGAGCATTTGTGGACACATATATTAGGAAGAACACAAAGTTGATAAAAAGTCTATTTGCTATGATAGCCGTCTTTGTTCATCCAAGTTTCTCAAGAGTGATTTTATTTTCAGAGATTCATGAAAAGCAAGGAAATGCACACTATCTGCTTAGCAGCAAACAGTAGCAGCAAACATATAGGACTAAGAAAAAGCAGGGGTCTATATGGGTGAGAAATTGGCTGGCGGGTTGGGCTCAAAGAGTTATAGTAAATGGGGTTACATCAGACTGGCAGCTAGTCATCATTAGGATTCCCCAGGGCTCAATTTTAGGGCCAGTGCTCTTCAATGTTTCTATAAATTATCTGGATGCAGGAATTGAATGTACATTAAGTGAATTTGCCAATGAGAATAAGTGGGGGGAGCTTTGGATTACCTCAAAGGTAGAGACGCCTTACAGAGAGATCTGAATATTCTAGAGAGCTGGGCCATCCCCAACCATATGAAATTTAGCAAGGGCAAGTGCTGGATTCTCCATCTGGAAATGGGTAATTCTGGTTATACATACAAATCAAAGGACCAGAGGCTGGAGAGCAGCTCTGTAGAAAGAGATCTGGGGGTTTGGGTTGTTGGCAACTTGAATATGAGTCAACAGTGTGCCCTGGCACCAAAAAGAGACAACCATGTCCTAGGGTAAATCAAGCACAGAATTGCCAGCTGTTTGAGGGCAGTGATTGTCCCACCCTACACTGCACTGGTGTGGCCCCACCTCGAGTACTGTGTGCAGTTTTGAGACCCTCAATATAAGAATGTCAGACTATTAGAGTGTGTCCAGAGGAGGGTAACAAAGATGGTGAAATGTCTCAAGGGCAAGACTTATGAGAAGCAGCTGAGGTGACTTGGTTTGTTCAGCTTGAAGAAGAAAAGGCTGTGAAGTGAGCTCATTGCAGTCTACAGCTTCCTCATGAGAGTCAGTGGAGGGGTAGATGCTGATCTCCTCTCTCTTGTGACCAATGATAGAACACAAGGAAATGGAATGAAGCTGCTTCAGATTGGACATCAGGTAAAGGTTCTTCACTGAGAGGGTGATTGGTCACTGGAACAGGCTCCCCAGAGAAGTGGTCATGGCACTAAGCCTGTCAGAGTTCAAGGAGCATCTGGATGATGCTCTTAGTCATATGATTTAGTTTTAAGCTGTCCTGCAAGAAGCAGGGAGTTGGACTCGATGATCCTTATGGATCCTCTACAATTTGAGAAATTCCATGATTCTACATAGGGTAGGAGAGTGAATAAACAAAATTGCAGGTACTAAGTTGTTTGGTTTTCATCAGAAATATCGTAAGAATAGCTCAAGATCTCTTAACAGTTGTGTGTGTTTGGTGTTAACCATGCTGTTCACAAAAAAATACGTAATATGGTTCCTTCTCAATACCATCATGTTGTCATAAAAAAAACCCCACATTATGAGAGAAGTAGCCAAAAATTTAATTTATAGCAGTAATCACCATCACCTTGTTCATATTCCTTTAGTACCTGATTATTTTGTCCAGTTCTTTGTACATAGATACATTATAGGACAAAGAAGACCACTGACAGCCCAATGCACAGGGTATGGATTTAGGACAAGAGTTCTGGCTTTGGCAGGTGCTTGTGGTTTGGCTTTGGCCAACTTACTTGGCTTCTTGGTACTTGTCTTCCTCACCTGTAAAAGAGAAACAACCTCCAGCATTGTGACGATTGATATATTCACGCATTATAGTAGTTAGATCAAAATGGTTATGTTACATAGGTGTGATCCAAGTGGCAGCTTGGATTTGCTGTTACTGCTGCACAGCCAATGAAAGTCTGCCAGATTCTGCACTGTTTTCTTCATAATTAACCAATTGATAGTTAACAAATCTAGTCTTACAGTTTTTATTGCTGAGTTAAAGCAATTCTCTAGCTTTAAGCTTGAGGAATTTACTGTGAGTTTCTGTTTCCCAGTTTAGTCTTCAAAACTGAGAGTTGGGGGAAAAGAGTACTTTTTTCTTCGACTTCAAACTGTGGAAGGCTAGGGCAGAAATTACTAAGAGATGGGAAAATTAGGATCCCCCAAAGACAAGCTCTGTTTCAGACCACAGCTACATTTTAATACTATGTTTCAACACTGATATAAAATGCAGCACAAGATAGTGCCAAACACTAATTTACCAGTGGAACTAAAATGTAAAAATGTTACTTACTGTTAATAATTTTACCACTTTGAGACAAAAGATGGTAGGCAGAAGAGAAGTCAGAGAATAAATGCCAGATTGACTGTAAACCAATTTTTATTACAGTTCACTGACTACTTCAAATTATTTTGAGTTCTCAGTATTTCTCAAATCCAGTTGTTTCTTTAAATGAGAGAAAGCATTTAACCAAGGATATTCAATGAATTCTCTGCATGATAATATCAGGACACATCAATATTTGAATTATGAACATGATAGTGTGTATTATAATTTCGCTTCATAAGCTAGATCTTATCTACTAAAATAAACACATTAATAAAATGTGGCAAGAAGGATATGAAGGTATGAATACAAATCCATGATAGACATTTTTCTATTGCAAGCTGTTTATTTCTGGAGATCAAGTCTTCAAGAAGATTAAACAATGCCGAAGAGATGATTAAGCCAAAAAACTGATAGGCACAGACTTAAGATGCTGATATGATGGAGGAATATTAGCAATGCTGCAAACTAGCACACAGAGTCAGATTGTCCTTGGTCCTTGTGTGGGTGTGCAATAAACATAGCAGCAACACCTCTTCTCTTGGTTCTCATGTCCAGGATCTGAAGCATGACCTCCACGGGGTAGGTCAGGGTGACACCTTTGCGTCTCGGTACGGGAAGAGCAAGAAGGGAACTCGTGGCACACTAGGCTATTGTGCTTCTCTGGGCTCAGTCTTGGCTGCAGTGAGTCTGGGCAACCAATGGTGTAGGCTTGTGATGAAATTCCTCAGTCTGGTCCCTGGGAAATAGCAGCTACGGGGAGCGGAGACCGTGCCAAGGGGCTCTACAGAGCCTGTTCTTGTGCTGTACTTAAGCCTGGTCTTTGCACAAAAGTAGTCATGTTGACCAGGCGTGGGACTGATAATATTTTTGCTTTTATATTCTGCTCTCCCTCGGAAGCACAATATTTTGATTTGTTATTTGTGAAGATTTACAACTGTGTGTCTTCGTGCATATCAGCCAGTGCACCAGGAACACTTGGCACTGAGTTTGTTCTTCAGAACATCACAGGATTTCCTTACTCATTCAGCCAGTGCCAGCGCGAGAGTTAGCACTTGTTACTTTTTTTGCAGAAGTTCGTTGTAAAATGAACAAATGAACCTGAAAAATTTGATGTATACAAAGATGTACCCAGTGCTTTTTTCATCTGTGGTTATTAAAAGATAGGTGAAAAAAAAAAAGAGAAAAAAATGTGTTCCGTAATTAAATGTGTTTTCTTTGCCCATTGGGAGTTCTTTATGTATTGTCATTTTCACTGTACTTAGTTTGCAGTCCTGATCACAAGCAGTCAAAATCATACATGTACTCGCAGAATCAAAACAAGAGACTTTTGAAATATTATTTTAGATTATTACATTTGCATACTAGTTAAGAGTTGTCACATTTCATGTCACATTTTCAAGCTTTTCCCTTTAATCTGAAGCTCTAGAAAAGTTATCCTTTGTTGGGTGATAGCCTAAATGCCTCCAAATTTCAGGCATTTCCAGGACCTAGAGTTCTAACAACAGCATGATATGTTATTAAAGCTATGTAATACTACAAGTGTCAGAAGCTACTATGCAGCATTAGAATGTTAGAGAGCTTGGGGCATAATTGCAAAACTGAGAGTCAGTCCTGGGTCTATGTTAGCAATTCAGGGCACTACAGATTGGAAGATCAAAGCAGCTCTCAGAGAGGTCCCTAAATCCACACAATGTGTCAAGGATTTTAGCTGGGGCTAGGCATTGGATCAAACATCTCCACCATATACACAGTTTATAGGCCGTCAGCCTGAGAGGGTATGGGTGGATAATGAGAAGGAAGGAAAGGAAGTGAGTAGTGACACATGCTAAACAGGTCTGGAAGATATCACAAAACCATAAAATAATAGAATGGTTTGTCTTGGAAGAGAAGCTAAAAATCGTCTCGTTCCAACTCCCCTGCCATGGGCAAGGACACCTTCCACTATGCCAGGTTGCTCAGACCCCAATCCAACCTGGCCTTGAGCACTTCCATGGAGGGGGCGTCCACAGCTTCTCTGGGCATCCTGTGCCAGTGTCTCACCACCCTCATTGTGAAGTATTTCTTCCTAATATGTCATCTAAATCTCCCCTCTTCCAGTTTAAAACGTTTACCCCTCTTCTTATCACTCCATGCCCTTGTAAAAAGTCCCTCTCCAGCTTTCTTGTAGGCCCCTCCAGGTACCGGAAGGCTGCTATAAGGTCTCCACAGAGCCTTCTCTTCTCCAGGCTGAACAACCCCTGATCGTCTTCGTGGCGCAGTGCCCCAGCCCCCCCGATCATCTTCGTGGCCTTCTTCTGGACTTGTTCCAAGAGGTCCATGTCCTTCTTACGTTGGGGGCCCCAGAGCTGGACACAGCACTGCTGGTGAGGTCTCACGAGAGTGGAGTAGAGAGACAGAATCACCTCCTTTAACCTTCTGGCCACGCTTCTTTTAATGCAGCCCAGGACAGGGTTGGCCTTCTGGGCTGCAAGTGTGCATTGCCAGCTCATGTTGAGCTTCTCATCATTCAACACCCCCAAGTCCGTCTCCTCATGGCTGCTCTCAATCCAGTCTCTGTCCAGCCTGTATCTGTGCTTGGGATTGCCCCAACCCATGTGCAGGACCTCGCATTTGGCCTTGTTGAACTTCACATGGTTCGCGTGGTATGTGGACAGTTCTTTTTCTTTTGCATTTTGCAAGGAAGGTTTCAGCTTGTGTGCTCAATAAATGTCAAAAGCCCTTATCTGTAAGAATCCAGTAACTCAGGGGACAGTTGCCTTTCCTTGGAACTTGTTTACAACAGTATGTGAGAGATACAGGCCTTTCCTGTAATAATTTATGAGTACCATATGTTTGCCTGGTTACTTTGGTTATCATATTTACAGCATAAATATGTTGGGTTACCAACAAGATGTTGTCCAGATACAAATGGCAATAAAATGGGTAGAGATGGCTCTCACCTACCTTTCCAGAGCAATCTAGCATCCTCAGGGGACTGCTGGTTGGGTTTGTTTGGTCTATAGGGAGCCTTCAAAACTAAGATGTTCAGAACTAGCTGTTTCAGCAGACAAAGAAGGAGAAAGAAGTGATGTGGGACTTTAAAATATGTTTTCTGGTAACAAACACCACCATACAAACACAAGGGGTAGGCTTGGTAGGTGCCTGAAGAAGATAGTCTTGTCTAGGTCATCACTATCACAAGGAATATCTGCTCAATTCACATAAAATAAATCAAATAAGGATTGAAGAGGTGTATTGATCTGTTAAAGGTTTCTAATTAACTGACAAACAGTAAATTGTATGTTCAGGATCTCTATCAGCAGTGTATGGATAAGACACAATATTGGAGGCTAAGGAAACATTAATGTACACCTAGAAATTTTGACACACCTTTCTACATCTATTTCTATAAAGTCCTAAATATATATGCACACACATCCCCCCACACTCACGCACATACTCCCACACAGAGCAACCACCTCCCTCTTCCTGGAGAGCTGGTCCCCCTCCTTGCTCACTGTTAAGCCATGGGTGCTCCAGCTTCGCAGCCAAAGGTGCTTCCCTGACAATCTGCTAATCTACCTGCCGATGAGAAAACCACATGCACAGACACCTACGCACCTCAGATGTGGGCATTTGTTGCACCTGCATTGTGAGCACATTAGTTGGGTGCAGGCTCTTTGTGGTGTCCAACAAGAAGGATGCTCTGTTGAGCCTCAGATGGAGGTTGTGATGTTGATAAGACAACTTCTGGCAGTTTCAAACCTGGTTTGTCTGCTGGCCTGTCCTCATGACAGAGTGTGGACCTACTGTTTTCATACTTATTTTAAACTTCTTCTCAAAAGGACTCCTTTGTTTCAAAAAGCTGTGTAATTCCTTGGTTACTCTTTAATCAGGCTGGTAGTTTTCTTCCTCCTTTGTATGATCGCTGTCACCTTCTGAGGTTTTGGGTGCTCCTTTTACACAGACCGTTTGTAAGCACCCATACACACCTCTGTGGGTGACACCCGGTGATCTTATAGAAAGGCAGGAAACTCAGTAAGAGAAAAGTTTGTGTCTACTCGCTGAAAAATCTTTTTATTTCTCCTTTTAAAGCTTATTCATCCAGATAAAAATGTGTGTGTGTACATATAAACTATTATTACAAATTAAGTATTTTATTATCATTAAATGTTATAAATATTTATGTATATATACATACACAGAGGTGTCTGGCAACTATAAATTCCATTGAATTCAAACTTCAGAAGGGGGAGAAATAAAGTGAAATCAAGCAGCTGGATCAGGAGAGTGAAATAATCTTATACAAAGGTTATTAACCTCAAGTTAGAGTTTAGAAGGCCAACACCTGAGGTGAGCATACTCAGAGGTACTAGAAAAGAGGATATAAATATAGATAATCCTAGAACCACAGCATAACGAATCTTTCTAATATATAGCAGAATGTAAAGGCCTGCTAGCATGAGGCTTGGTGTACACGCGGAAGCAATGATCTGTTTAGGCCACAAAAGGTAAGGGAAGAGTAAAGGCACAAATCTGGTAATAAATGTTGTTGAAGGCCACTTTGTGGAGTCAACTGCAGAGCCACTCATCTCCTGATCTTCAGGCTTGCATCTGGCCTGCGGCTGCATGCTTCTTTAGACAGCGTGTTCTGTGAGGATCAGTAAAGTGGAGAACTGTAGGTAAGGAAGACAACATGACCAACACTGATGTCGCTTGGCTACTGCAAAACTTACAGTAATGGAAAATACTGTGTCCAAAAGAAAAATTCTGCAGTGCAACTGTGTGAGTGTTCATTACAGCTGTACTTCATTATAAAGTTTGCCTGATTATTGCAATCACTCTGAAGATCTCTTGAATGGCCGAGGTGACTGTATAATTTCTGATTTATGGCTAAGAGGCAATTTTGAAGTTTCTGGAACAAACAGGAAGGAAATTATTTTTATTTTAGGACTGTGACTCAGCAATGGGTTAGCAAAACCAAAAATGCTTTGATTTTTCCAGTCATGGGTAAGCAAGAATTGAGATTTCACTGAAAATTTTGATTTACGCCCTGATCTTTTTTCTCTTTCATAGATACTGCTCTGACGTTGATATCTTAGCATTGGCCAAAATAACATCTAATACCAACATAAATAATACAACAGGAAGGTAGCATCCAAATTCAAGATTTGCAATAATTTGATTGTAAAACACTCTTTTCTTTGTTTGTAAAAAGTTCTCTCCCTCTAAATTTTATTTCATGCAGCCTTTAAGACTAGAATAAAAAAACCATACAGGGATCTTATTAGCTTCTTTTAAACTCTTGAATATTTTAATCTACATTATAGATTATGTATCCTGCCCAAGATAAGCAAACAAGCAAAGCATGTCCAAACTGTGCTATAGGATTTACATAATTAGAAAATACTTTTCTAGTTATCTAGTAATAAGATCATAAAAGTGGCATAAATATAGAAATATCATTTAGTTGAGAATGTTGCTGTTGTTCTGTTTTGTAAATTTATACTTCACAATGGAGGCCGAGGAGCATGAAGTGTGAAGATTTTGGCTTGTTCACTTTCATGACCTCTCTGTCTCCAGCATCCCATGCTTTGTGCATTACTCAATCGTGTAAGGATGATACAATGTCCAATTCTTCAGAATCTGCTTTAATTTTAGTTCTAGTCTTCTGTTGTCATCATATAGCAAGTCTACTTTTTGAAAGACTGCTTTCTCTGAACAATAGCTAGGCGTCTTTTGTCCCAAAATTCAAATAATAGACTCTAGGAGATTGGAAAGGGGTGCAAATCTGCACAGCTCAAAGTATTAGCTGATCTCTGTCTTTTACAAGGAGAAGATGAGAAAAAACTTTCTTATGGGCATCATTAACCTTAAAGTATCTCCGCACATTTTTTTTTCCTTTCTTTGGTCTTGTTCATTGCTGAAGACGCAACAGAGAATTCAGTAACAATAAAAATATTTTAATAGAAAGTTTTCAAAGATGAATTATTTCAAGAAGATGAAATCAGTTATTCATAAATTGCTCATTGCTAAGTCTAGGGGTGCTGTATATTAGGTGAAATATGATTTCTGGTGATGTGTCACGGTTTAAAGCTGGGCTGGCTATTAAGCGAACGACAGACGCTCTTTGTTAACTCGCTCCCTCCCCAAAGGGGGGGGGGAAGAGAAAAGGGAAAGAGACTTACAGTTTAGAAAAAAGTTAAAACAGCTTTAATCTAACTACAGTAATAATGTATTATAATAATAGGAAAAATAATAATGAAATATACACAAATATACGAATATGTACAAAACCGATATCGAGCTCCCCCTCACCGATGACAAATACGTCACCCGGACGCTGTGGGGCACGCCCCAGAAAAGTCCCGGACTGTACTCAGCAGCAGCAGGCAGGAGCTGGATTCAGGAATACACGGATCGGGATCGAAGGCAGAAGAATCGGACAGAGTCCTCCTCGGATGCTGTCCAT
>VZSC01009875.1:32329-42412 GCA_013398225.1 Steatornis caripensis
AAGCATCGACCTTGGTCTCCATAGGGATAACTATAAGCAAGGGCCTTATTGCATACCATTGCTACCGCTGTTCCAGCACTAACTATAAACACCGAGCCTTATCACTGCTAGAAGCAGCTACTGTCTGGGAAAACACGCAGTTAATTTCAGAGAGTGCAGCTTCTCAGAAGAGACTTAACTAAAAAGCAAAGTTACTAAAAGAATATTGGTTCTGTCCTGGCCCAAACCAGAACGTTATGGAACATATACAATATGACTGAACATTAATATATTGAACCAAGATTTTATTGAAGCTATGCTCCACTTTTTGGGCATGGTGATAAATCAATAGGTTATTAAGTTGATAATAAATCACAGGGAAATTTTCCATAGCTTCAGTCTAATTCCCAGTAAGTTTAAAAAGCTTTTAATTTTTCTGTGGATGATAGATCCTTAACCATTGCCAGGATCTTGTGAAAGCCATCCTTGCAGTGCTGTTCTGTCTCAAATATTTTCTTTCCTGAAGTTAACGTTAGGTATTTTGCACTTGTACATTGGATATTTGGGAAATGAGAGTGTTGAACTTACCTGTAAAGTTTTTTAGTCATCCAAGCTCTTTTTTAGTGGTCAGTTTGAGAACTATTCCATTATGTCATCCTGCAGCAATTTTTTAAAACTCCTTGTTGAAAACATAGACTGTGTTAGAAAGACTGCAATTAGTAATTGATCACCACTTCTAAAGGAATCACTTGTGAGTCTATTTTACAGACACTCTTGATATGATTAGGAATTGCATGAATGATCCTTGAAGTCCTCACTTTGGTCTTCGCTCTTAAATTATTACTCTGCTGTTTCAGTAATTACCATGCTGTGTTGTAGTGGTAGAAAGATGTATTGCTCACAGCTGGGCTGGAAGCATGTTCTACAGTAATAAGGCTATCCCCAGTTCTTCGTTAGAGGAATAATCAGGAAGGTAAGATTAGCAAAGTTAGATTTAGTGGTTTGTTTAGGCATTTCAAATATGTGAAATCCATGTTTGTACATTCCACCAGTCCTATCATTATCTGCAGAATTTATGATTTTTTTTCTCCAGGAAATGAGAAAGAAATTAAGGTGAAGGCAATCACCTTGCACCAGCCCTCCAGACCGGTTTCAGATGGCAGTATTTGGGTTTTCATCTAGTGAGCAACCTCATTTCCCTTTTCCCAAGACTCACCTAGTTTGATTGCTTTTGAATCTGCATTCAGCAGTCACAGCCGGACTGTTTTAGCACTCAGAATGAGACTTGGCAACTTTTGCACATTACCTCTCAGTGCCTAACATCCATGCTAAGCTCACGATTAGCATGGCATAGGCCATTTATGAAATTTTAAGTGCTACTTGGCAGCAGTATGACCAAAATTTGGCTTGTGGTTCTTATCTTTGACACACAGAATAACGAAGTGATTACAGAAAAACAGTGTTATATTTAGAGAAGGAAGGAGGGCTTATTTCTGTGTCTGAAGCCTCAAAATCATAACAGCAGGTCTTATCCCAGTGCAAGAGCAGTCTCAGAACAGATGGACTACGGCAGTGCTCTGATCTGTATTGGACAGTAAGTGGAACAGATTTCAAAGATGCAAAGACAAGACTGACTAAAAAGGTATTTGAGCCATAAAGATAAAATGGTAGTATCATTCACAATGGAAAAAATCATTTACTTACATGTTTAGACTTTGCGTTTACATAGAAACTCTACTGTTTCTGTCCTACCTATCTTCTGTTCTTCTTACAGAGTTCCTAAAAAGAAAAAAAAAATACATGATTAAGCAACAGCATTTACAGTTCTACAGAAAAAAGCTGTTTTTCCAGTTATGGGAATGTGAGAGGATCTAAGTTTCAGAGTAACCTAAAAATGCTTAAAGTGCTCTATCATCCTGAGCAGCATCAAAGCAATTCCTGTCCTGGGGATCATTGTGAATGACAAGAAAATTATGTGTCTGATAAAATCTACCAAAAAAGTCAATGTTAAGTGATGAACTTGTATGAAGCCTGTCCATATCAGACAGAGCCTTTCTAAAAGATTTATGTATTCCTAGACTTTGGTCTTATGTTTAAAAAAAAATGCATATTTTATAGTCAGTGCAGTATTAATGCACTTCAGTGTTTCCTGTCTTGCTGAAAGATGTATGAAAGAGTGTGGGATGGGTATTATAGATTTCCTTGTGCATTCCATACACTATACACAGAAGAAATGACTCAAATGGAAATATCTGCTCTTGACTAATGACACCTAAGGTATGACTGCCATTTGAGGACAAATTGAAATAAAGTCATGCAAATGCCTCTCAGCCCTAATATAAAGGATGCTTTATTGCTAAAGACATTCAGTAGGGTTCACACTGAATCCTTTTGGTTCCTGGGTCATTTCTTCTGTATGCAAAGGTTATTTGGCACTTCCAGAAGAACCACACACTCTGGAGTCAGTACCATAACAAATCTGATCAAAATGCTCTTAGTTTTCCATCTGCTGGAGGGGATTGTCCACCTGCGTGTCTGACATTAATGTGAATTTTCACAAATATGAACATGTTTATGGGAAGAATTCTTATTCAATTGAAGATGGAGCATTAGGGCATGATCTTAAAAACATGAATACCTCCACTTCACTGATTGTGAGCAGCATGGGTTTCCTTTTAGCTACATTCCAGTGTTGAACTTTGTCTTTCTGAATTTGCAAATATTACACCGTTTTCTAAAACTATGAATAAGTTTCTAACGTGTGAGATCTAAAACTTGAGCTTGGTCATTCATTTTTCCATTTGATAGGTACTCAGTCACTCATTTCTATACCAGTAGTTCAATTTTAAAAAAAATAGAGGAACCTCTTTATTCATACAGGAGGTAAAATAATGCAATTGATTCACAAATATTTTAGTGAATGCTAGGTCTGAGTGTGGCATGCTAAATTTTGCCAAGTCCTATGCTTTGGTTTTTGTAAATATACAACAACTACTAGGTACTTCTGACATGTCTTGGATCTCCAAAACCTGTCTGCTTGACTCAATGAATATTTTGTACTTGAAGCATATTTTTAGTTGTCGATTTCACGTGTGTCATCAGTGATGAGAAAAAATACGACAGGACATGTAATATTAGGTAGTGTAACACCGAGCATTATCAAATCTTAGTTTCTCAAAGCTGGCTTTTCTGTCTTTCTGCAAGCCTTCTTGGCTCATATGTTTCATATAATCTCCAAAATTTGGGGGACAACAAATCTTTGTCTTAACTTCTCTGGTTTGGAAGATAGTAAGTGGCTGCTAGCAGGTGAAGGTAGTTAGTGCATTCCTGGCTAACATAAGTATTTGCAGAAATAAATTTCTTCCTGAACTGACGACCCCAGCCTGGAGGAATTTGTCTCCTGTTGACTCTTCACTCCACTGGGCCCCAGGATGTCTTCCTTGATCCCTGTGAGCTTATAACTCATAGACCAAGGGACCATTTTTCCCAACCCACTCTGGTCCAGATTACTCCAAAGGATGCCTGCCATGCATAAACCAAGTGAAGGCTGCTAGGAAGCTCACTTACATAAAAGAAAATCCTTTGAAACAGTAGCTCAGAGGAGTGATCCACCCGATTCATCTCAGCTGTGGTCTGAGTCACTCAACAAAGTAAATATAAATATCCCCTCGCCACAAAAGTCATAGGAAAAATGCCACTCTGTCGAGAGTTAGGATCTGCCTCCTGTGCGCTATCTGCCTGCACAGCAGGTGATGAATTTGAAGGACTGAATGACAGAGGGTTTCAACAGCAACTTCTCCCTGTGTAAGTTTGCATACTAGGTTTTTTTCCATGGTCACCTGTCCTCTGTACTCTGTCCTGTCAGTCTCCCACATGGCTGTTTTTACCACCATTAATCATTTTACTGCCCAACTAATGAAATTACCTGAAACTCGAGCTTACGTATCCCATAAATTTCGAAGTGCTGAAATTACAGTTTCCTCCCTAATTGTTGGTGCCTCTGGCATCCCCATGCAAGTTCTATAATTATCTAATGCATTTTTAATTGAAAACAATCTGTACCCTCTAGAAATACAAAATTTTTACGGACTAGTAACCTAAAACAAACTTAGATTAAAGAAGACATAGGTACTTTACTCCCTGTATTGTTTGTATTCAATGAAAGAAAACACATTTCCTTCATTTATCTGAAGCCAACACAATGTCCTGTCCCTTGCACTGCAGTGTTGCAGAATTTAGGTCAAGTGTATAAAGCAGTAAACAGGGCTTTGCAAATAAAAACATGAAATAGCTCACCAGAAGTATCCCATAGTAGTCACAGTAATCAACTAAGCTATTCTTCGGCTTCCACTGTAATGCAGTAGATCCCAACATTCCCAGTGCACTAGATGCTGTATGGAGGTGTAAGAAAAAGGAAGTCCCTGTTCTGAAAGTTTTAAAGTTAACAATATGGCCAAAACCAGTGGATGAATTGAGCAACGTAACTGCAAGGTGCAACACGGAAAGTTTTCCAAGAAAAATAAGGTTTCTTCACTGCTGACTGGGACTTGCAAGAATTTTAGTAGCTCAAGTGATATATTCCCCTGTATGAAAACTCATATATGTGCAATAGGTTTTGAGGTCCCAGTTCCATGGGTGATGGAGCTAGAAACAACCAGCACTACATGCTGCTGCGTAGGTGGTCATGGATCGGCTCCCCTCCCACTGTTGGGTGGCTGCGCTTGCCAAGAAGCAGGACATCGCAGCTGCTTGCAGCTGCAGAGCTCCTGGATCAGAGCTGGGTTGGATCAGGCATATCAGAGGGAGGTCGGATCTGGCTGCCCTTGTCTGTGTAAACATATCCTCTGACAGAATAAAATTGCAAACTAGCCATCTTTCATGTCTGATTGCTGTAAGTGCCACTAAAAACATCTCAGCATGATAGACAAAGTTGAACTTTATCTCTCCCTGGCTTAAGGATGAGAAGGTGAAATCTTGTCCTCCTGCCCCAGAGAGACCAGCAAGAATGAGACAGGCAGGGAAACAAAGCTACAAGATCTGAAATTTCTGCTCCTGGTCCCTTTTAGCCAGGTTAAACAGCAGCCATGGATGGTCCAAATACTCTATATCTTTCATTTTACAGCAGCTGTATTTGCCAGCATGACATTCTAGAGCTTTGGCGGGGTCAATATAAATAGTGAAGTCATGCTTATTTTGCTGTGTCCTGACACTCTGTTGTCCTTTACAGCTGCTTAGATGGTCTGTGTCTGGAGCTGGCCCCAGTCAGCCTGTTATGAACAAGTCTAGTTGTGTGGGGTTCTTTTTCAAGGAAAAATAAAAAAGGAAAAAAAACCCAAATAACTGACAGCTTTCAACAGTTGTATTTACAACCTTGAAACTATTTCCAACAAAACCCACCACTTCTCTTGTGTTTAAAAAACAAGATGATTGTAATTTGTTCCACAGTTGCTTAAATTCTCCAGTAACTGAAAAAAAGTGTATACCTAAGGTGTAAACTGGATGTCATGCTAAAAGACCCTTCTTTTTATTAGATTTATTCCAGTTGAAAACATTACTCATTTGATCTGCTAGAACTAACAGAAAGTCTCCTATACTTCACAACTCCCCCTAAAGGGAGGTGTTATGGTACTATCAGATTTCAAAACCACTTTCTTTAACCCCTAGATTAGTAAGAAATGCAAAATACTCCTCTGGTTAGTTTCTGATGCCAGTTTAGAACTTCTGTCCCGATTTTCAAAATAACTAATGAAGCAGTCTTCAGATGTATCAAAGAGGAGGTGCTGATAGATGAAGCACCATGACAGCTACACATGCAGCTACACAGATTACAAACAATGGATCACAGTGCACGTGAGCTGGGCACAGAGGGTACTTGGTTATGTGATCCAGTTATGGACAGCATGACAGGGGCATACAGCAAAACCCAGAGTCTGATCAACATTAGGAAATCCTCCAGAGCCTTTCTCTTTGCAAGAAACGCTCCATTAGAAGAGTGACATGACACCGATTCTCTGTTTTAGCCAGCAGCAAAAAGCAGAAAAATAATAAAATGTAAAATACTCAAATGTGAAAGCATGCCCTGAGCACATTCCTTATCACTGAAATGGAGATGTTCCAGCCATTCCGTAAATCCATCACAAACATTAAAATCGTTATCAGTGTTATGTGACAGGAGCTCTGATAGGACTTGATGGGTAGCAATCTAAAACATAAGACAGGTCATTATGGTTAAGGCAAGCAGTGGTAATCTTTAATGGTGGTGCAGGAATTACTGCTAGAGTTATAATGCCAAACTAAATTCTCAGAAAGGACAACTCATATCCATTGCTCCCCCTCCTACTTTTGACCCTGTGTACCTCTCCTCTAGTTCTGCTCTGTGCTTGGATTCACCGACGGTCTTTTTTGCAAACTCCAGCTCTTTTAAAAAGGCATGTCTAAGCCTGAAGAGACCTTCCTTCATCATCTGTATTAACATGGTGCCTGCTGAAGTGTCTGCCAGGTCTTCCCCGTGACCACACTATTATCTCCATGTACCTTCTAGGACAGCAGAGATTGTTTCAAAGCCAGCCAAGTCCCTCTCAACTTCCTAAGCAGTGGAGCATGGACTCCCTCTAGCATCTCTCTTCTTTTCTGCAGCAGAAATGCATTGATTCAGCTTCTCTGAATTTTCAGATCTTGCTTGGTTCATTTTCCAGTCTGTGGAATGCTGACCCCTTTGCTAGCTTTATGCACCCTCCTGTGAGAAGTTGGTTTCCAGGTCAAAACACAGCTTTTGCTGGCATTCAAAAGTGGAAGTCTTTCTAGCGAAATGCCGTCTTTTACGATGTTATGCTTTTTTGGAGTTACTCCCTCAAGGCCTGGATCTGGCCAACCTGAGAGCCCTCCCCATGGCACATTAACAGGATGGGCAGCCCAGCATTTCATCCTCTGTGAATGCTGAAGGCATTACTCACAGCTGAGTAGCTCTAAACAGCTGAGACTTTTGGTTAGGAGAGATGTGCCACACTAGGTTAATTCTAAACTCAATTCGATTTTCAGAATGGTTCCCATGGCTAGCTGGGGGCCAGAGGCTTTTGGCTTGGACAAAGTGCTGAGCAGAGGAAGAGAGTGGATTTGACTCTCTCATCTCCCTCTCCCTGTGTAGGAATAGGTTAGCAGAAGCAGGAAAAGGCATGCAGAAGTGTGTAGCCCTTTCAGGAGGAATTGTGCCCTAGGGCAAGCGATGACACAGTTTACCTCCCTAGCATCCCCAGACAATCCTGATGCACTGATGTGCATCGTGATATATTGTCATCTCTGCTTACACAAGGATGGTGCCTGAGACAAGTGAAGCAGCAAGCTGCAAGCTGGGCACCAGGAGCATCTCACAGCTACGCCGAAACGCAGGCAATTCCCAGTGCCAGATTCAATCCAAAGTGCTGCAGAGTTCACACAACTGAGTGACTGCAAGAGGTGCCCTGAGACAGTGAGGAATACTCCTGGCTTTGCCTAGGAGAGCCTCGTTTATGGACACTCCCTGTTTGCATTCCGTTTTGTCATCACAGCTTCATGCAGAGGTAAAACAAAATGCAGTTTTGAATGGGGAGATCCAGTGCTCTGGGCCTGGGTGCTTCAGGGTGAGCTATGAGGGTGTCCAATTTACATATTTATGGGTTTGCAGGGAATCTCACTCCTTGAAGTAAACAGAAGAGCTGTTTT
This sequence comes from Steatornis caripensis, assembly GCA_013398225.1. Lineage (NCBI taxonomy): Eukaryota > Metazoa > Chordata > Aves > Caprimulgiformes > Steatornithidae > Steatornis > Steatornis caripensis. Next base: position 40,007 of record VZSC01009875.1, read on the forward strand.
CAGTGCTCAACACTTACAACTACGCCACTTATTTGGTTACTTAAATTTGAATTGAGGCATTTAATTTTAGGAACTCAATCTCGAACATTTGTCCAAAATGTCCAAACCCAGCTGCTAGCTGTGTTTTTAAAACACTTTTTTCATTTTTTTTCAGGAGCTCCAAATGTGCAAGCATCTGACTTTGAAACTGTTGTGTGTGCAAATTTAAAAATAGAGCCCTCGTCAGGTTGCTTATGCAATACCTGATGTCCATGTTGCTATGGTTAGTATATGCTTTGGGTGAACGCTGTGGTAACTAGTCACATATGCTATTCTCGCAGAGCTATGCACAAGAATTGCATATTAAATTACGAATTCAAGTGAATATAGCCTGGCTGTACCACAAACTGAATATGCAAGTGCTTGGACTGAATTGTCTCGATCCCAGGGTAAATTCTCAATTAGTTCATTAAAAATTTGACCGTGTAGCACTGTCTCCTGCTCCTACTGTTGATAACGGAGGGTAAAGCTAAATGACAAATTTCTGTGCAAAAGCAAATGAGCATCTCATGGTGGTATGGAGATATCGTAACACGGCATATACATATTTTACAAGGTGATACAAAAGAAAGTCACTGTAAGCATCTTTATTTTGGGAGTTGCGTAGAAATTAATGGCGTGGCAAAGAAACTATATGGTTCAGAAAGAAAACATTATGTATGCTCTTTCTACGGGTATCACTTATTTATGTTTCTTCTGTGTTTTCTTTGTTCTGTACAAAAGTCAGATGAGTGCAAACTAAGTTAAGGTATGCCAGTTCTGGTTTTTCCTAAAGAATGGGTGTTCAAACACTGCCTCACTTGAATACCCTTTCTCATAAGCAGTGCATACGCGTATTTTTTTTAATGAATGTATTTTTTCCAGATTTAAACAGCGAAATAAATAAACAAATTTTTAAAAATAGAATTTTGTTTCAATTGTGAAAAGCACCTTCCAAGAGGAAGCTAATAAGTCATTGTCTTTCTGAGTTTGCACACTACAACTGAGAAAAAAAGTATTAATGCACTTTTTCTGAAAAAAATGCAGAAGGGCAGGTATATAACAATGATAACATGTAATTAGAACTATGGTTTTAGTTACAAAGGACCCNTAAAAATAGAATTTTGTTTCAATTGTGAAAAACACCTTCCAAGAGGAAGCTAATAAATCATTGTCTTTCTGAGTTTGCACACTGCAACTGAGAAAAAAAGTATTAATGCACTTTTTCTGAAAAAAATGCAGAAGGGCAGGTATAGAACAATGATAACATGTAATTAGAACTATGGTTTTAGTTACAAAGGACCCCATGGCAGCAACGGTTGGGAAACTCTGCTCTGTGTGAAACTCTAAGTACGATTAAAATCACATTAGTTTTTTAAAATGTCACTGGTAGTAATTCTGCATAGTAATTTCAGAAAGAGTGTAAAACGTGGCATAAATGTTCACTATGGGAAATTTCATCCACACTGCAGGTGTGAGACATGCAGCTCATTCCCATGTTAGAAACATGCCAGAAACACAATCCCCCCTTATAACCAGTCCTTTTTTCAATAAAAGTAGCATTAGCCTTGAAAGAACCGAAAGCACTAGAAAACATACAGTGCTTTAACATACAGAAAGTCACTACCATACATTGTATAGCTCTAATCATGACACTGCAACGCACAACTCAAAGACAGTAAGTTACGGTGATTTTGTTAGCCTTCGAACTTGGGGTGTGGAAGCAGGGCTGCTCCAATGTAACCCTGTGTTTGCATGTAATTAACTACACAGTAACGGGCTAAGTGGGAGGAGAGAGTCCAACTCAAACTTCAGCATTGGTGCAACCTCACGTTGAATAGCGTGTGCAGTTCTGGGCCCCACAATTTAAGAAGAATGTGAAGGTCCTTGAATGCATCCAGAGGAGCACAACAAAGCTGCTGAAAGGGCTGGAAGGCATCTCCTGTGAGGAGCAGCTAAGGACTTTGGGCTTGTCTAGTTTGGAGAAAAGGAGGCTGAGGGGCAACCTCATTACTCTCTACAGCTTCCAGAGAAGGGTAGTGGAGATGGAGGTGCTGAGGTCTTTCTTATCCCTGGGATCCAGTGACAGGATGTGTGGGTATGGTTCAAAGCTGCACCACGCAATGTTTACAGTGGACATTGGGAAGAATTTCTTTAATGATAGAGTGGTCAAACACTGGAACAGGCTTTTGACAGAGGTGGTCGATGCCCCAAGCCTGTCAGTGGTTACGAGGCATTTGGACAATATCTCCAATAACGTACTTTGTCTTGGTCAGCCCTGAATTGGTCAGGCAATTGGACTAGATGATCTTTGTAGGTCCCTTCCAACTTTCGCCTCGCCTCGCCTCTCCCCTCCTCTCCTCTCCTCTCCCCTCCTCTCCTCTCCTC
>VZSC01009875.1:42846-102056 GCA_013398225.1 Steatornis caripensis
CTCTCCTCTCCTCTCCTCTCCTCTCCTCTCCTCTCCTCTTCCAGAGTGAAAAATGGAAATTCTTGCCCTGCTGAAAATACAGATGGCTTTCAAAAAAAACAGCTTAGGGTATGTGGTTAGATGGTTGTAGCTCTGACTTAAGACGAGCTACCACAAGTTGTGTAGGTTCTTCAAGAGTAGCTGAGGTTTCCTCACCTCACCCCAGTCAGGAGCTGTGTCTGAGGGATAGATCAAGTATTGCAGCAGCCTGAGGCAGCTGCCACTGAAGCACATGTTTTCCGAGTGCCAATAAAGACATCGGTTTTGATAAAAGACGCATGACTGGAAAGGTCTTCAATCTATTGCCAAAGGTTTTGTGTAAAATGGCCTTCCCTACTATTCATTGTGCATGCTACTAAATTATATGTGCTGAAATAGCAATAAAAAAAATTATAGTAGGAGTAAATGGGGAGTTGAATGTTCAGAGTACACAGAGAATCAGCAGGAAAATTTTGACTAGTATTAAATTTGAGTTCTTTTGCTTTAATGTATTGAGAATTGCTCCCTTTGTGATTGATAAAAACAGTAAATGGAAATGTTACTATGAATTTGTTAGATTTTATATTGCTATGCTGTATTTCTTAAACTGTGTCAAATGCATTAATCTGTATTTTAAATTTATAGCAGACTTGGAATTGAAACAGAAGCTGAAAATACTGAGAACATGACATTTTAACACAGAAGTGGAATTCTAACTTGCAAAAAAATGCCATACAGAATTTTGCCAAACTTGGTTGGCAGATTTTGCCTAGGAAGTCACTTTGCAGAGTCTGCGCACCATTCATGTGGCATTATATTCCTAGTCCCATCAGTGCTGCTTGATAACTGAGAAGAGTGGCTTTGATATACATGAGACCAAATCTAAGACATTTATTTGAGCACTGTAAAATTCTGAAGTTAATTTAGTGATGAACACGTGAAATGTATGCAGCAGGTGTCACATGCAGACTATTTATTTTGGTGGCAGCAATATAAAACTTATAGCAAATGGACCTAAATCTGTTAGAGGAGATATTCTTTCGTTCCTATTAGAGTATTGGGAGATATTTTGTAGAGTATTTGGAGATATTTGATGTATATAAATTAATTGTTTATAGGTTCCTCCACTCGCTTGCGATCTAGGTTCTCTGTTTCCAAGTACAAATGAGGAATCCATATGCAAAAGAAAGTTTTCTTACGCAAATTTTAACTATTGTGACTGGTGTTTTTTCTTTTCTATGAGTGAGGAAATCCAGATGTCAATGGGATTTCCTCTACTTCAGTCCACTGTCTCTCCTTCTGCTTCCTTTTACAGCATCAGCTTATGGACAGACACTGTGGTCTGGGGTGAAAACAGAGTACTTTACGCAGCAAAGAGAAATTCAATTGATGAGACGCAATATTTATTAGCCTAGGTGGAGCGCATTATTAGTCTATGTATAGTGCTGCATTGTACTTTGTAGACATATTGTATACGCGTGTAATGGCAAGAGGTATGAATTGAAAGTGGGGGTGTTCAGCAGAGGAGGGGATCAGTCTGCCATTTAAATGATGCTGGTGCCAAAAGGTGCAGAACAAGAGCTATTCTGCAGGAGTGAGTGGGAGGAGGAGGTACGGTACAGCAGGCTGGGAACAATCAGACTACAGCTGAAATGCTTGGTAATTAACAAACAGGCTGCAGAAAACTTAATGAAATCTGTTTTTCCTTTCATCTGTTTTTTGATTTTTTTAATCAGATTAAACTGAAAGTGTGCTTTAGCAAAGACTTCTGAAGAGATTTTCTGCAAATAGCTGGAAGAACATCCAGTTGCCCTTTAGTGCTTCTGATGGTTACTTAGGCTAAAATATGCAAAATTAGTAAGTTTGAACTGTCATTGAACTGTTATTGTCACACAAAGTACTCTAATCTAGTTTATTTCGAATTCCAGGTATAATTAACAAAGGGACTTAGTAAGACTGAACTCAATACCAAGCCTGGTTTACTTCACTAACCTTCTCCCAAGGCCTGGCACATTGCCTCTTGTCTTTGCATTTAGTATGAACTGAAATGATTTGTTTAGACCATATATTGTAGTGCTCATGTTACAAAGTAAGTGGACATGAAACTCCATATGAGTTTACTAAACCCAAGTGTTAGAACTACCCTCAGCCTAACGCTGACAAAACAGGGCTACATAAAAACATTAGCTTAGTCCACTGAAAAAACAAATCTTCTGGTTCATTATGGAAATACTAAAACTAGGCAATAGGAATTTGCTGGAGAGAACCCAACTACAGGAGATCCTGCCAATATGCCAGTGCAGTTAGAGTGCTGAATGTATAAAGAAGTGGATAAGGGAGGTTCAGAAGGTGGAATGTGAGAGTAGAAGAGAGGAATAAATAGGAAGTTCACTGAAAAAGCACATAGTAGAGGCAATAAATGTAGCAAGGAGCAAAATGATACCGCCTCATAAAACCCCTATAACAGCATCTTGGATCTGTGATAAACTGGAATTTGCCACTCCTTTAAAAATGCCACGTGCTCCGACCAGAGGCTGCACAGAAAAACCCCGGATGGTTTATTTCAGCAGCATAAAAGAGCTGTATTGATGGGCAGCAGTGGGGAAGCCCACGCTGTGAGCCAGAGCGGTGGTCTAAGTAAGAACTCAAGTCTTTGGGTACCATTTTTGCAAAATGGCCCTGGGTTCCCATTAGTGCAGGAGAAATACTTACTAAATTTGCAGTGCATTTTTCTTTTCATACCAAAATCGCCTGTATGTTTTTAAAAGCTTGGTGATTGTTCCAAATGCAGAAGAGACTGACCTCAGCAGCTGCAAGTGGTCTTGGAGAAATCAGAGTCTCTTGCTGCTGACCCATTTCCCGGGAACAAAAGACTGAGTGTGATGCCTTGGCAATAGCAGACCTCTATGGAATAATTCCTTCTTTATAAACCACTGCCATATATTTTGCGTAACCTTTTATTCCTTAGATGTTAACAGACTTCCTTTTAATATTTATTTAATTTTCATAGAAGTAAGTTTGCTGGATACTTATTGCAGACGCACAGAATATTATTTTCTCCCCCTTCGATCTTCATTCATTTTGGAAATGTCACCAAAGAGAAGAGAAATATTTCAGAATATATTCAAATAAAATATTATGTAACATAAGATTAATGTATTATAAAGAAAACAAACACAATGAATATTGCAGTAACTGAAATGAAAACTCAGGTGGTGGCTCATTTGGTACATTTGTCACAGCTTTTAAAAGGTTTTATTTCAATGAATTGACTGCTTATTACTCACCTTCTTTCGTTCGTTCTATTTGAGACCTCAGATTTTCATGTAGAACAGTGCGAATAACTGACTTTTCAATTTTGCTGGCCAAAGAAAACAAAGTAAATGATGATTTAAGAGGAATAAAATCGTTCATGTGAACTGAAACATATCAAACCTTTTTAGTGTTGTTTTACATTTTAATTTGTCAACTAGAATACATACTTTTCAAAACAAAAGCCAACAACCTTTACTTTGCAGTCTTTTAAAACAAAATTGTTTAGCTTTTCTGAATTTCTTTAGATTTTCTTGGGACAAAGTTTGACCTAAAATTGGACATTAAGCTCTCATCTGTCTCTTTGTACAAATGTGAGATAAAGAAACACAACTGCAGAGTATCTGGAAGCGGCAGTCAAGTTACTCACCAGGGTGTGTGACTAAGGTACAGGTTTCCTCAATAGGAATTCCTGAGTAGTATACAGGGTACGTAGACTCAGTTTCCCACTTGGCAGACTTACTGACCGTCTCCGTAAATTCTCTACTTTGTGTTGTTTCTTTGACATTCACAGCTAGGCGAGGTGGAAATGCAAGGAAAAACTTAAATAAACAACAATCCTACAAATAGTGAACTCGGGGGATTCAGCCCCTGACTGCCTCTCTCCTTGCAAGACAAACTAACCCACACAGAGCTTCATGCTGTTACCTTACTTTTGGTTTCCATGCTACCATGTCTAGAGTTCAATATTCCATTTAGACATGACATTAATATTTGAAAATCGGTCCTGAGATCCTATTCTATTTCAAAGTTTTTGAAAGATCTGCTAAAAGTCTGAAGACACCCTGGAGAGCAGAGCCGATGATTGTTGTAGTACTGGTTGCATTATACTAAACTGGATGATCACAGATGAAGCCAGTGTAAACAGATGCACATAGTTCTTTTTTATTACTGAACGTGACTTGTACGTGGTACACATTCTTACATCTATTCGGTGAAAGAAACTTATGTTTCCGAAGTTGTCTCGATTTGGCTGTTTATCTTCCCTTTTCAGCTATGCTCATTTATGACTCACAGGCAGAAAACTTGTCGCTACGGCCAAGTTATTAGTCATGTAAATGCTATTGGAGGTGCAAGAAATGTCAGTTCAAATTAGGAAACTTTTGAAAATCCACCCAAAAGAATATCAACTCACAGTCCAAAAATATTTAGAAGAAGTTGCACTGACAGTCACCTCGGCCACGAGTGCCTTTTTATTCATTAAACCTCAGGAATTCCTACTTCGATGATGCTGTAAGACTTCATTGCTCTTTTCATGCTCTCCAGTCACTATCACTTGAGGCAGGTTGCTTGCCTCAACTAAGAGCTGTTTGTGATGTTAATATGGCTTTGGGAAATTTTGTTTTCTTTTGAAATCACTCTGAGGTTTGATGCCCTTTCCTCCAGTCCTGTGATTTATGTTTTGTCCCAGTTTTTGCTTGCTTTGCTTAGCCAGGGTTTTTTGATCGAGCAGGTGTTTTGGTTTTTATTTTTTTCCATCCAAGTGGTCTGCGACACTTCCAAATATAAAGAATGACTACAACATCCATGTGTGATCATTACAAAATCACCATGTACATCCCTTCCTAAAGTAGTCAAAAAGTGCCTACTGGTTGCTTGTACTTCATATAATCGTAGAATTGTTTAGGTCAGAAAAAATCTTTCAGACCAAGTCCAGCTGTAAACTTAACATGGACAGGTTCATCCGGTATGGAAACTCAGGAGAGATAAAACTGCATGCTGCCACTTCTAACTGATGTTCTTCTCAATGGTGACAATTTCCCTGGCCCTTGCTGATGAAAGTCCGGTGAGTTCAATGCTCTGCTGCTGCAGGCAACCATTTTGTGTAACCCTAACCATAAGCTTACCTAATCTTCTTGTCCTCACAAGGAGAGATCCTTCCATTTGGGAGTTGAGACGCCATCATTGCCAGCAGCATCTTCTTTGATAGGTGTTTTTCATTCCATTATAAGACAAATAGTTCTTAAGAAACCAGTTGAACTACAGTTCAAGGGGCAACAATACATCTAGCAAAAATAAGCTTCTTTTTGCAAACAGAACATACTGCAAGGCATAGGGGGAAACATTCCATGGCAGAACTGAGATTTTAAAACCTGAGAAATTTAGTTGCACCATTGCCATCAATCGCAATAGCATTGAATGGCCAAGGCATCAACTGATGCAAGAAAACTAACTAATCTCTCAGAGACATCACTAATTAACAAGTATGTAGTCAAAAATACCTTCTTACATATAGCAGAGTAGACTCCCCACCACTGTAGCTTTCTCACTGCTCTTGAAGACGCTCCTAAGAGTCACATACCCACCACATGGATAAAAGACTATGGTGAGGCAGAGGTCAAGGAGGGTTATGGAGAGGGAAGGAGCGCAGTTGTGGGTGGCCTAGTTCATGACAGAGGCACAGAGACAGGAACAGGCAAGTAGTTAAAACTGCCATGTGGGAAGACTTGAGGCTTCACATTTTTTGCATGTCCCATGAAAAAAGAGTATGCCTGTCATTCAATGGGAGGATGAGAGTCTTCCTTAGCATCAAGAAAGAAACCTCAAAGAGTAGCTAAAGGAGTTTGCTGCTTCTTGCCCTAGAGCACCTTTAGAGGAGAGATCACCAGTAAATAATTAAGGCCATTATCAAAAGTAATTGATCTAGTATGGCTTCATATCTTTTAGAAATATGTCCCCAACTTTGGTCCAAAGTCCAATTCTGGGAAATCTTTTCAGCATATGATCAGTATCAGTAAGGTGAGTGCTACATATTATATTTTTTTACAAGAAAAGAAAAAACCCCTGCTAAATGTCAATTCATCAGTAAAAAACACAGATACCTCTTCCAGTTCTTCCTTGTGAGTTAGAACTCCACAGAAAGAAACATTATAGATCATTTTGAGTGTTACTATTTGTCTGCAAATACTGCACTTGATTCTAATGCAATTTATATCAGTTTGAGTCACGTAATACCAGCAGTTATACCAGATAATATTAGTATGACAAAAAGAAGAAGCAGGTTCCGTTGTCTAGCAGACATTTTTTAGTGAGAGACCGAGAGAGAGCGTGTGGGAGGAGGTCTCAGTCTGGATGTGCCTTTCCAACTAGGCAATGCTTTTCTTTTTTATGAGTATTGCATGGGCTGTATGGATGTATTTATTTTTATACAGAAGATTTTTTTTTACTGAAATAAGTTTCAGAAAGGCTCTGAATGTCACCTGCACACAAATCCCACTTAAATTCGGTGAATAATTCTAAACAAAAAGGGAAATCATTGAGAATTCAAATGTTTTGTTTTGAGGCTGGCAATTTTATTGTGAGATGTTGGGTTTTATATCATGAGAAACTGAACAACTGCTCCATGCTTATTGCCTCTATGAAACAAACTAAAGGAAATGAAATAAGAGACTGCTAGCAGTTATTGATTACAGCCCCTAGCTCGATGCTAAACTCTAAGGCCAAAAAGTTTAGAAGCCATCACCCTGCTGGTCTAATGAGTGATTTCCAAGCTTTCTACCTTTAAACCGCATATTCCTTTTTAACATGTGTCTCTTGTGCAAATTTTGTCAAGATGTGGGCTAATTAGCAGCAGCTGCAAAGAAAGAAAATCTTGAAACCGTACGGAGCAGTGTGCCTGGAGAAGACGCTCGGCTGCTGCTGTACAGGTGTTCTGCAGTGCTGCGGGGAAGTGAAGCAGTTGCCATCTAGTGGCAAACGAATTCAAGACGCTGAACTTTTCAGCAGCTGCTGCTGCAGCTCTAGCATGGGAAAGCTGGTGGTGTGGCGCAGCAAAAGCCAAAACTATTGGCTATTTTCAGCGAGCAACTGGATCGGAATATGAAAGGTGAACTGGTCAGATTTTATCCATAAATAGCACGAGCTGAATGGAGACCGAAGCTCTATTCCATTTTCATCTGTATCCAGATTTTCATACATTGCAAGAGGTCGGCATACGAGAATATGTTTTGTTTCAGATTTCTTTCAGAATCTCTATGAGGTAAAGGAAATTCAGTCCTTTTAAAAGCTGTGCAGTTGTTGTACACTGCATTTTTAAACTGGCTCCTTTTTCCGCCTGCCCTGTCACACTTCATCTCTGCAGGACAGCACCTGATCCGGCACACCGCTAGCAGTGCCAATGCTCATTCTAAGAATACAATTTCCATTTAGCAAATGCCTAATTCTCCCCTTTCAAGAGCTTTGGCTTCATTAACAGAGAAAAAAAAAAAAAACAACCCTGAGCTATCAGAGAAGCAGGATCCCCTCTGGGCTTGGCTGTTCCTCGATTTCCTCCTCGCAGGCCGCTGCCAGCCGGCTCTGTCTGCAAACTCCCTCATGTCCAGTGAGGCAATGGATCTTGGTGAATCAGTAAACCCACATTACTCTGTTCTAGCATGGTCAACACTTGCTATAGAAATGGGCTGGCACAGGCCAGATTCACAGAGACGTCCTATCGCCTCTTGTCCTGCTTTCTGCCCTGGTGAACCCCAACCCACTTCTCCTTACCAGCATCTAGGGATGTTTTCTGGCTCTGGACTGTATGGACGTTAGTTTTCCTTGTTATGGGCAAAAATAGGCTAGGAATTTTTACAGATATTCTTCATTTGGCCTAACAGAAACTATTCAAGTTGATAAATGTCTAGATTATAGCTTAAACACTGAAAATTTGGTAAGGTTGCTCTGGCTGTTTTTACCATTCACGCTTTCAAGTTGAGAGGTACATTTTCTCATTTTCATTCTTTCAGTGAAAACATTTTTATTACTGAAAAAACAGATTTCAGTGAAGGAAAAGTAACGAGATAAGCTTTTGGTTTTTACTGAAGCTTCTGAGTTTAGGACTATAAAAATTCAGCAAAAAATAGCAACTGCTATTTACTTCAGACAAACCATGAGGTCAATCTATGGTTAGTCTTGAACAAAAACAAGTACACTCACACATATCTGTGCATTTAAGTTTCTCCCAATGGACCAATTAGCATCTGCTTCTGCCAAGCACTGATCACTTCCCGCGAAATGAGAAGGATGCTCACCCGTTTACTACTAATAGAAGCTGAGGGCACTAAAACCCACCATCAGCATCTGGCCCATAGAGATTAATGGCACTGTGCAGAGTATTACTAAACAATATACAGCACACAAGGCATTTTTGGAACACTGCAAAAATAGAGTCCCATTTTAAGACTCTCATTACTGTCATATAAAACAGATGGGAAAGACATGAAAGTTTAAGATTATAGTAAAAAAAATTCCGGTGCCAAATGCGACTTCTGAGAAAGTTTGTAAGAGATTGACAGGAACTAGATTTAAAAAAAAAAAAAAAAGGAACAAATTGGCAAGCATTGCAGAAGAGAAGACTGTATTGAAAGAGATAGCCAGAATAATGATCTAAGAAATAGAACACTCTGGAAATGTCAGAAAAATGGAAAAATATGTTTTACTCCTGCTTTCATAGAAAATTGAAGGGAATGATTATAACTTAAATGCAAAATAACGATCAGAAACAGGAAGATAAACATCTGCTATTCATAAAATTTGTCCACTGAAAAACCAGTGTCACTGAGGTCTTCAATGAAAAATTCCTGTCATCGTGTATATTGATTTTTTGCAGTATTGGGGTCCAGCAAGTGGAAAGATATGGAAAATTTAGCTCTTATGTAAATTGTGTCATATGGAAATTTGATTGCATGATATTAAGCTTTCCGTCTCCATTCATTTTCTTCATGAGTGCACAGGGATAATAATAAAATAGGGGATGATTTTCAAATACCTGTGCATGAGATTATGCGTCTAAGTCTTTTAACATGAATACATTTAGTACACATCTTTTGTCACTCACCTAGTGACACCTTTTGTCACTGATTATAATTACCTATATTCAGGTAGCCAAGTTTACAGTGTAGGCCTTTATTTGCCATTTTATTTGATGGACTCAAGTTCTGAATTGCAAGAATTTTCCTTTCTTGACAGATCTTGAGAAAGCAATGAGTCTATTTCTGTGTTTAAGTACCAGTGTCTGGGATATCAGTGTCTGCTTAGGCATCTTTCATTCTCCTGGGGACAGGTGATTTGGGTTTAAAAACTTGTTTGTAATTAAAGCTTCGGAGAACTTTTACCTGTGTGTCAGTGCATGAGAACTGATAATGCAGAAAAATTCACTCAAACTGCGTGAAACGCTGAGTCCAGTTCTGCAACTTCAGTGGCATAGGAAGAAAAAGCTTTTGAACACTTTAAAGCCATTATAACAAACTCAGCTGCTATAGATGGTGGAAGATGCCAACCTGCTTCCCCAGAACCACTGCCCCTCAGGAGCTACGCTTAGTCTTTTCTTTGACCTTTAATGCTGACAGCAATAGAGGCAAATGACAGCAGATGGTACCGGAGTCAGCAGCAATCAAGTCAGTTTGTCAAACATCCTTCTTTTCACAGCTTTTAATGCAGATTTAACAGGTTTACCAGAGGGAAAGGAAAGAGGACTGGAAGAGGAATAGATGAGAGAACAGGGTAAGGGTCAGCACTCTCCAAGAAGAAAGGTTTGCAAGGGAGGAGTGTAATGATTATAAGTGGTAGATTACTCAAGGAAGGAGAAAGTATAACTCAGAAACATTTGTCCTCTTAGTAATACCGTCTATGATGCTTAACTTTTTTTCTGCTTACTCTCACTTATTATGTGTTGGGGGAATGTCTGGAAAAGCTCCAAAACTGACCCTTTCTTATATGGAATTTAGCAAGCAGATATGTGTCTAAATAGGTAAGAAGTACTAAGAGATGAATGGAAGGGGTAATGTACATTTTAGAAAAAGCTTGTTAGAAATGTTGGAGAACCTTCAGAAAGATATTAATGCTGAAAGAAATGAATGCCCTCTCTAAATTCAGGCTTGAAAAATGTACAGAGAGGGGTTTTTTTTGAAAAAAAAAAATCTTGCAAGGAAGAGAGCGAATGTTGGGATTTCAGTGTGTGTGCTCAGATGGAGGGAAATTCAGAGTACCTCATGGATTTACAGGTTATAAGGTATACAAAACTTTTATTTTAGAGCTTGCCAGCTATTATCCAAATTGTTTTATAATTCTTTCCAAGTTATTGATGTTTTTGGCATTGTAAATATAGCAATCAGTAAGTGCTTTATAAGCTCTGAATTAGTCACGTTAAGCATTTTCGATTTTCACTTAGCTCATGGGCTATATTGAGACCTTGCTGTGTCTCAAGAAAGCCTTAGCAATCCCAAAAAACAGCTTTAGTCGTTTGCCATTCCAGCAGTGAGATCTGTGCTCTCTGTTGACAGACTTCTCATGCATTTCAGCAGTGATTTATTTAAAAGTACTATTTAACATCATAATCCAGATGAGTGTGAGTTGCTACTGTTATCATATTAAATAAAATTGGTGAGTTCCCTTTGTCACTTAGAAAGTCAATTTCCCCTGTACATTTTCCTTCTGGGGTCAAATCTAGCTAAGGCTGTAGCTCGGTCGACACATTTGCAAGGATTTAGTTTGTAACTAAACAAAATGTAGGTCCCCCTTTATGCAGTTGTTTAATGTCAGAGCATAGGATACAGTGGAATATCATAGAATCAGAATGGTTTGGGTTGGAAGGGACCTTAAAGACCATCTCATTCCAACCCCCCTGCCATGGGCAGGGACACCTTCCACTACACCAGGTTGCCCAAAGCCCCATCCAACCTGGCCTTGAACACTTCCAGGGAGGGGGCATCCACAGCTTCTCTGGGCAACCTGTGCCAGGGTCTCACCACCCTCCTCATAAAGAATTTCTTCCTAATACCTCATATAAATCTACCATCTTTCAGTTTAAAACCATTAACCCTCATCCTATCACTCCATGCCTTTGTAAAAAGTCCCTCCCCAGCTCTCTTGTAGGCCCCTGCAGGTACTGGAAGGCTGTTGTAAGGTCTCCCCAGAGCCTTCTCTTCTCCAGGCTGAACAATCCCAACTCTCTCAGCCTGTCTTCACAGGAGAGCTGCTCCAGCCCCTTGATCATCTTCATGGCCCTCCTCTGGACTCACTCCAACAGGTCCATGTCCTTCTTATGTTGGAGGCCCCAGAGCTGAATGCAGCACTGCAGGTGGGGTCTCACGAGAGTGGAGTAGAGGGGCAGAATCACCTCCCTCAACCTGCTGGCCACACTTCTTTTGATGCAGCCCGGGACACAGTTGGCTTTCTGGGCTGCAAGCGCACATTGCTAGCTCATGTTGAGTTTCTTATCAACCAAGATCCCAAAGTCCTCCTCAGGGTTGCTCTCAATCCATTCTCCATCCAGTCTGTATCTGTGCTTGGGATCACCCTGACCCATGTGCAGGACCTTGCACTTGGCCTTGTTGAACTTCATGGAGTTCACATGGGCCAGTCTCCGAAGCCTGTCAATGTCCCACTGGATGGCCTCAGTTCCCTCCAGCATGTTGGCCGTACCCCACAGCTTGGTGTCAACAGAAATTTGTGTATATATATAGCAGTGATCATATTTGCAGCCCTGCAAAGGTATATGTTCTTTGAAAACTGGTAAAAAATGAACACACGGAGGGGCTGGGTGTCCTTTGGTTGAGAATACATACTGACTGAGTGGCACTTTCAGCTGCGACACAGTCTCACCACAGCAACTGCTATGGAAATTGTGAAGGCATGCGAATCCCAATATTTAGCATCATTCTGAGACAAGAATTGACTTCTGAATTTGACTTCAAAACCTTGTGTTTTCCATTTCTGTTCATAAATCCTTGTTTGAAGCAAGTTGCCTTTTGCCCCTTTCATCAAGTATTGTCAAAATTTCATTGAAGGAGCTGACCCATTGGCGTATTGCCACTGGTTGCTTCCCTGGAAGCACGACTTGTAGCTGGGAGTAAGATTTATAGGCTTCAAATTATCCATCTTTGCTGCTGCTATGCCAAACTAAAAAAAAAAAATAGAACAACCAGCCATTTCAAGCCACAATCCTCTGCCTTTGTGACTTTGGTGTCAAAGGTGTCCTTGTCTCCTTTTGCTTGTTTAGATTTTATTTATTGAGGGTTTTCTAGTAACTTCTGCCTGCAAGACTGCTTTTCTAACTTCTTTTGTCCCATTTCTCTATTTTAATTTAAATGTTAACCTTTCTGATTCTTAAGTATCTTCACTTTCCTGGTGCCAATCTGTTTCTTTTCCTTTCTTTTCTTTTCTCTGCTTTTCCCATTATCTATTACCTGTCCTTAAACCAATGAATAGGCTGTAAATATGGTGTCAGTGACATCTCCTCCTGCAGAAGTGAGGAGACAAAGAGACCCTCTGTGCTTCTGACACCTTGATTATGAAGGCACAATGGCAGCCCTCTGCCCACACCCCACGCTGGCCACTGGTCCTCTACAGCTCCAGCATAGCAAGTCCAAAAACACTAAGAGAATCGATACTGACAGCATTGCTTTTTTTCACAATCATCACAGACATTGTGTGGGAAAATATATTGGATTCTCTACCATGACTAGTGGTTTTAATATTTTTAGATCTTTTTTTTTGCCTTCTAGATTTTCCTATGTTTTGGAATGACATTGCAATCAGCCAGTACTTCCCCAGAAATTAGAATAAATTGCAGAATTTTGCATTAGTGTTTTGTGGAAATTAGGAGGCATTGTTACATGGCATTTTAGTCCAGCACAATGCCTGGATGCCTGTGTATAAATTCTAACTGCATCATTTCTGGCTATACTGCAGAAAATGATGACCCCTGCAGCTTCCAGATATGTTCAGTTAACTTCCCAGTAACTCAACAGGGGATGTTTTTGTGACACACAAATGGTTAATTGCTGAACCAAAAATTAGTAGTTGCCTTGGTAGCAGTAATCATGGTCTGTCTATATTTATAAAAACAGAATGTAACATCAGCCAATAATTATTTTTAATGTATTATTTTTCAAAGATTAAAATAATTCCTGATGTATCTGTGAAAAGGTAATATCCTTGAAATGGGAGGTATTAGCATAACTTGGAAGTGTTGAGTGTCCTCAAAGTTGTGTCTTAGAAAGATAGTGAAAAATGTTTCCCTGGTGAAAAAAAAAAAAGTGCAAAACAACCAACCAACCTAAACTGACTAAAGGGGAGTACAAAGCAGCAGTAAAACACAAGCGGTGCAGAAAGTGAGGGATAAAAGACAAGAAATGTGCAGAAAATACAGAAATATTGTTAAAGGAAGCTAAAGACAGCAACACAATGTCTGTGACTACTGAAATTAGGAGCAATGAAACGCAAAATGTGCGTAGGCGGATGTCCATTTTACACTCTGGGAACTTGAACAAGAAGGAAAAAAAATAGTTCGGATATCTGGGTATGAGTGTCAGAGAAGGAGTCGAATAACACCGTAAGCAATTTTTCCAAAATGCTGTTCTGAGTGAGATACTGTGACTAGAAAACTTGGTGCGACTCTTGGGTGAATAAAAAAATTAGCAAGAAATAGAAATGTGGTCTAACATTTTATGTAGCACTAATAGGATACTTGCTAAGTTGCTATTTTAAGACAGATGTGGAAGCAGTGGAGAGAATTAAAAAGGAGATGGGAAAATAATCCTTCCCACAACAAGATAAAGGACCTCAATCTGTTCCACTCGCTGAAACGGTGGAGGTGATTTGATTACCGGGCTTGGGTTCCTGCATTAAGAGAAAATGTGAAGGGGTTTTCCAGCTCACTGGGAAAGGTTTAAAATTATCCAATAAACTGAAAGCAGAAATCAGATAAAACACCACCACTTAGCAGTGAGGGTAAACATTAGAGCACCTTATCATTTCTTAAAATGAGATTAGATAACTGTCTTTAAAGATGCCTTAATCTGGCTTCTGGGAGACATCCTGTGCCCTGCACTTGCAGGGGTCTGGCTGCCTCATTCCTTCTGAACTTACTGTCAATGAAAATACATGTCCCATTCATCCATCTTATGGGTTGTAGCCAGATCATGGTAAGATCAGCGTTGCTTTCAACATGCCCCTAATGCTTCTCAGTCAATATGAAGGTAATGATTCTCATAATTGTCTTAATGACTTGTAGACAATACCTATAATTAAATCTTTATATATATATATGGATATGGATTTATATAATACTGAATGGTCTAGAAAAGATGGAAAGGGATCAGGTCTTCGGTTTTTTTCACATTACAAAGTTTAGTGTGTACCTTATGAAAACATTAAAGTACCAGACTTAAAACTAAGAATCTGTGCTTTCTTCAGAGTACATAATTATATTGCATAAATATGTAATTATAAATATTATGCATTTATGGCAGATAAATCTATCAATGGATATTAAACACAATGGTGTGAGTACTGTATCCAATTCAAGAAAATATGAATTCTTGAGGAGTGGGACAGTTTATCAGAAGGAAAGTTCATATATAAGTATTTTTTGCAAAATCCTTGCCAAATAGTCATTAACAGCTGTTGTCAGAACCAGAAGAGTAGATTAGGTGGTTCTTTGATACAGGACAGTACCTGTTCTGTCCTTAAACCTCATATTTTAAGAATATGCAGTTGATCACAAGGTTCAGGAAGGATTATTTTCCTCCATGATCCATGTTGAATATATATGCTCAGAAATTAATGTTTTTTCCCTTCCCTTAAAGCGTCAACGTTGGATGCAACTGAGGAAGACATGCCAGACTGAGTAGGCCAGCACTTTGAGGGGGTATTGAGAATCCTCTGATTTAAATGCTTGGCTGGTGCATCTTCGCCAGCTGGTGAGGATTAAATTTATCATGAGACTTGGGGACAGGGATGAATTTTTCACAAGTCAGATTAGAAGGAAATTTAGGATTTTTTTTTTCTGTTTTTGTTGTATCTTTGGAGCACGGATCATTTCTGACCTAATCAATTCCCTGTTATTGTTGAAGCCCAAGGTAACAACTTGTTCATTTCTTTTCCCTGACTATGGCACTTAATAATTTAGTTTTTCATGGGCTGAAACGATGTAGTTTAGCTCAAATTACTGGGCTCAATACTAGGTAAATGGAGGAAAATTAATGTCTTGTGTTACAGAACTCAGTCTGAGTCATCTAATAATTCCTTCTGGTACTAAACATAAAACTTTGCCTTGGCAAATTAGTTTGGCCTGAAAAGCCAAAAATGGAGGGAATTTCAAAAAGGTTGTGGAGAGTTTTCCTGCAGACTTTGAAAACAGTGTAAAATATTTTTTTGTTTCTATTGTGTGACTAACTCAGTTTGAAATCAAAACTTTTGCCTAATGTTTCCTGCGTATGTTCAGAATATATAATGCAATAATAACAACAATGTAGTTACAATTTGGAGTTTATTTTAGGGATAATTTGGGGTCAGCCCTGCTAACAATGACTGAAGGAGAATTATGTATCTACTCCTGGGACAGTTAGTGTCAATTTGACCACCGCACATAGTGAGACCAGGATAAGTTTCCTCATTGCTGTCTTTCTCTGCCATGACAGTATATAGTTATTATTTTGGAAGGGAAGTCCTTGGACAGCATGATGTTAACCATGCTGACTATGCAGACCCAATAGAGAAAACCTTCCCAGAGGAGGTCTTTTATTCCCAGGCTTGGTGATACATGGTAACTGGCTCTTCAAGAGCAGGTATGTCATACCCATACTGCACACCCAAATATCGTCTGGACTTCATGCACATTCCCAGTGGACCTAAAACACCTTCATGTTTTTATACATTTTTCAGTACAAAATACCAGAGCACGCAGTATTGCAGTCCATCATTTTGGTACTTCATCAGAAAGCTGAGTCTACACGTGGTGTACTCTCGCACACGGGATGAGCTTGAGGACACATCCTGCAGATATAATGTTGGGGCCCTGGTCTAAGATGCCCTTAGCTAGAACTCAAATTTCAGCCTATGGAGAACAATTGGTTCCCCCCCCCCCAAAAAAAAAAATGCCAAGTAAAAACATACTTAGAACCTTATAAAATCACAGCCTAGGCTCAGCAAATGAGCAGAGCAGTTAAGTTATTTAATAGTAGAGAAGCAGCCAGTGTTGATTATTTCCCAGCTCAGATGCAGGGAGCAAGTAGGTGGGGAAGGAGCAGCATTCAGAGGTTTCTCAAGTCATGTTTTGGCTTTTATTTTTCTTTCTTAGATAAGAAGCTAAATGTCACTTGAGAAACTTGGTGGTAGACAGGAGATCTTGGCCCTCACAAAAAGCAGTGATCATCTTTCAGTTTGTGAATATTATCTGATCCGGTGTCAAGGTGGACAGCCGAATGCCTTTACCCACCGTTGCTCCAGTTCTTCATCAAGAAAGCAAGCCCAGTTTGGGAAGTCAGCTCATTCTCTATGCATTTCTTGGAAATGAATTTGAATGAAACAAGTAGCTCCAAAATAAAGGTTAACACGTTTGGGAAGAGGAAGACTGGAGTTCAAGAACTGGTGTATTGTTTTACTGGAAAATTACAGTGGTTTTGTATAACATTTACCAAAACTAGTTCCATTTTAGGATTGACTGAAGCAAGTTGTACAACACAATTGCAGTATGATAAACAGAAATCACAGTATTTGTTCTTGACAGACATCATTTAAGCTAAAGGAGAATAAGGTTCGTTTTTCAGTATCACCAAGATTTTAAGTTCCATCAACAAAGCACACACATAGAGATATTCAAAAGATACGGTGAAAGCTAATGAAATTAAAGCTTCTCATGATAGCCTGATTTATAGCAATAAAGACATATGGGCTGAAATGTAACTGAGAAGGAAAATTATATCTTCTTTAAGGGTTTGAGGAAGCAGTATGGGAGGTACAGGAGTGAAAAAGAAAAAAAAAGTTATACAGAGTAAAAGTTTTGGGGAAAAACTGTTTATACTATCTCACTTTTTGGAAATATTTGTTTAAATTAATAAATCGCCTCTGGAAGAAATGGCTTAAAAGACATTTGAGTGAGATTAAACCTGCAGTAGATTTTACGCAACTGTGTGTAAAACTGAGTTGTTAAAACTACCTCCATGGCTCCCTGACCCTGGATACACTGAAAAGCTGCAGAGACCCCTGGTTTTGTCCATAATATGGGTGGGTTTGGTGACAGCACCTCGGTCTCGCTTTGCCATCTCTTCCACCCCAGTTTCATCTTTCATTCTGGAGTAGCTGTTTGGGCTGACTGGGTTTTTGAGTAGGAAGAATTAGATGGTAGAGTCACAACAGGCTGTCTTTTGCTGTTTGAGCTGAGCAACAGGAAATTCTGAGGAGAGAAACATGTCTAAAGTTTCCCATTCCTGCAGAGCATAGACTATCCCCTCTGCTAGTGAGCCACAGCCTCAGCTGCTCTGCTGGGCTTCACCCCGTCAGTCCTAGATCCCGGGAACAGACAACGAAGTCTGCGGTTTCTCTGTTTCACATCCGTGTTACTGGGGCATGCTCCAGAAGAGAGGAGATGTGCATTCCCCATGTCAATAAGGAAAAAAATACTGGAGGAAGACACATTAAGCCTCATTCAGTATGACACAGTGAATATTTCCGAGTATATAGGTGTATATGGGAGTTTAACTCATAATCATTAACCTGCATATTACTTTGGCAAGTAATAGCAAAGATTTTTCACCATCACCCAGTCCAAGACCAAAGATGAAACCAAGCTGGGTTACTAAATGGAGGCACCTTGTCTCCATAGGCTCATGCACTCCATGTCTTGCCAACGTAGCTTCAGATATCTGAAGGAATTACTCAGAGACGTGGATGTGTCTGCCTAAGGAAGGGTGCTGGTATGAAATAAGTAGGTGGGCTTAGTGCAGCATCTAGTGGGCAAATGTCCACATCACAAAAACCCCTTGTGTTTCTGGCTGACTGTTGCAGGAAGAACCAGCAAAGGACCAAGGGACCGTGGAGATGAGCAAAATCCACTTTAGCTGGAAGAAGCATCACTCTTCCTAATGAGGCACATTGGCACATGGATGAAACTCATCCTAATATTACCCATTTTATAAATATGAAATAGATAAATAGGGAACCTGAAGCAACATAGATCAATTTAAATCAAAGTGAATTAAATCACTGGTTATAATAATGAATTAAATCAGATGAAGGAAATCTTTGGTTAAGCTGTCATTTTTTATTTCATTTGCATTTTATGTCCTAAGGAATCTTTCTCATTGACTGGTCCAATGACTTAAATGGGGTGATGTGCAGACAGGTACGGTTTTTACACAAAAATTCATTGTCCGTATTTTCTAGTGAGAAAGATCGATTGAGAAGGATGCGTGGTACCTACACATTCATTGAATAATTTACACTGTTTATAATATATTTTCTCTGTCCTAACTGTTTTATTTTTACATTGCATTTGAATTTAACTGGTTACTAAGTTAATGAGAGAGATGGTGGATTGAAAATCTGATGTGTTGCTGTATAACAGAGCAAACAGGTAATCAGTTAGATTTTCAAAACCAATAAACAGCCAGGTACTTCATTCTCAATAACTTAAATATATCTGATTTAAATCAGGATTAGGTGCCTAGTTTTGGTAGATACTTTTCAAAGTATCACATTTTTAGGCAATTTAAAAAACTGGCCATGTGTTCTTTAAATTGTAGTTACTGCAAATCTCATATTGTCCTACCTGGCTTTTATTTATAAATTGGAAGAAGTAAACAGCATGTCTGCTAATTCATTTCTCAATCATTTTCTCAGATTTCACTGGATTTATTCACAGGAGGAAAATATTGCCGCTGCATCTGATAATAAATAGAAACTAAAAGAAATGAAGGCAAATGCTTATTTACACAACAAAAGCAGAAAATATTGGCCTTTGGAAAACATGTAAATATTTGCATTTGGTCTTTTGTGAAAACTACAATACATGGTAATTTGACATATTTATAAAGTTTGAGCTGTCATAAAGAGCAGCAATTTCTCAGTTTCAGCTATGTCATTACAGAAAAAGGTAGCACTCCTTAACTCTTTAAAATCTGGAGATGAATCACTGTTATTTCTTTGATTCATTGTAGTAATTTTAATAAGTCTAGACTTAGCATAAGTTGTCATGAGTGTGAATTTTAATGCTTTTATTTTTAAAAGGAAAAATATATTCAATATAAAATCTTAACAAATCTGATTTTGAAAAGTTATGAGATTTAGGTTTTTAGTTTTAAAAAGTTTAACAGCTTTCCTAAGCATTGGGTCATTATGGACCAATGCCTCCTTTGCCCCATATCTTGTCTCTGGATGTGAAATGTCTCCTCATCAGGGCCCCAAGCACACATCGGATGTTCTCAGCAACTTCTTCCAGCCTTGGGCATACATATTCCCTGGAAGAGGGAAGTTGACAGCAGAGACTTTATGGAGGGTGATCCCTGTTTTCTTTCCCTCATCCTCTCACCTGTGGGCAGAGCACCAAGAAGTGATGTCCGCTGGCTCATTGGGTACCTCCAGGGAGCAGAGTGCTGTTGCAGTTGCTCTGCTGAGATTGCCACTCTGGTTCCCTACCAAAACATTTTTGATTCTGTGGCGCTTGTACCATTTTTCTTTTCTCACTTGTGCCTTCACCATCCCCAGTTAGTTGGTTTTCTCATTTTTCTCTTCTCCTTTCATCCTTTCTCTCCCTGGGAGGGCTTTATGGTGCAGTGACAGTAGGAGAGTTTGTTTAAGGAGAGCATGTGACCACGGTCACATTCTATGATCTTTCTGATCAATACAAATTCATCCTGGATTCTGTTCTCTTCTTAATCCAGTTTCTTTTAGGTCATCAAAACTTTTTAAACTGCGATGGTGTTTTTATGACAAAAGACATGGCCATGATTACGATAAATCTATGATAAAATGCATACACATGGGAGTGAGGAGTACCCATGGACATAATTTACTTCAACTCTAGCAAGACTTTTGACATGCCTCCTCTTATATCCAGGTTGTGATGTTATTGTCAGGATGGTCGGACAACTAGATGAGTAACAAACTCGTTGAATGACCAGACTTAGAGGGTAGTGATTACTGGGTCACTCTCTACCTCAAAACTGGTGACAAGTGGAGTACCACAGGAGTCTATCCTGGGACCTGTTCTCTTTATCAATTGATCTTTGTCAACGACCTGGAGATGAGGAGCACATGCTCATCAAGTCAGCAGACAGCACAGTTGGGGGAGAAGTTGATATGCTCAAGGGCAGTGCTGCCATCCACAGGGACCTGGACAGTCTGGAGGATGATGCCAAGAGAAACCTCTTGAAATCCAACACATGTGAACAGAAGCAGATATCCAGAATATCCAGAGAATATCCAGAATATCTCTGTCTTCTCTAAGTGTGTTAGACTCCATGCACCTTGTTGATAAATTCAAGCAAGTTTAGTAGATGTCCACCAAGATAGTCAGATCTGGAGTACTTTCCATTTGAAGAGAGACCGAAAGACCCAGGTTTGTTCAGCTTTTGAACGGATGGCTTCAAGCGGGACCTAACCACAGACCCCAGTTGTTACAAGTTGATCCTCAAGAAGAAGGAGCCAAGCTTTCCACAGTGGCACATGGTGGAAGCATGAGAGGTAGCTGGGATATATTGAAATGAGAGGTTCAGAATGGGTACGAGGAGAAACTTTCACCACTAGAATGGCTAAGCAATGGGCCAGGTTGCCCACAGAGGCTGTGCAGTCTCCATCCTTGGGAGTTTTCAAGTCTTAGGTGGATAAACCCCTGAGTAACCTTGTCTGACTTTGTAGCTTTGAGCAGGAGTTTTGACCAGACACTGCCTGAAGGGACAATCTCACTGTCCCTTCCAACCTGAATTATACTGTGATTCTGTGATTTAAATTTCTTCACATTAAATAATGAATGGCATAGAACATTCCTTGCATCTAGTAAAAACACCTGAGTCTCCCATCTTCCTTCCTGCAAAAAAAAGAAACATTTTCTAGAACTGTCAGGTTTTCTCATGGTATGACAAATGTGTCTGCACTGAAAACTGCAAGATAGCTGTAAGAAACCTCTACCAAAACATCTGGTATCAGAACGGTCAGTTCATAAGAACTATGTTTCTTCATCTTGAGACATTTTTCAGTTTATCTTTCTTTAGAAGAGAGTAGTGGAAGTTAACATTAACCCTCCTTTGGTTGTGGTATGTTGCTAACCCACATAATTGCAGATAAATACTTTAAAATATGACCTGCATACACCCTGATGTCTCAAATAAGAGGAACAGATTATGTGTAGAGTTTCCCTTTCTGCTTAAACTCCTCCATAGGTCAAGTTTCAACTCGTGATACCACTGCATCAAAGTCTGCCCAAGAGCAGTTGGTAGGAGATTCCAGATGGGTGTTTCTGATTGTGATATTCATAATGGATCAGCAACTACAGTAGTGGCTGTAGTTCTCCCACAGCTACCAAATCCTGTTCAGCTTCTCCTCTTTATGTTCTGGTGCCAAGATGCGACACAAGCTCCATGAGATGGGATGTGCCAGCAAGGAGGGCAGAGCAGACTGCCTGGGACATGGAGGGAAGGGTACAGGTGGCAGGAAAGAGTAGTTGACGAAGCCTCAGGATGTCAGCCAACATTCACATGGCTGCAACGTCACTTGCAATTACAGCAGCTCTGCAAATAGTTCTCTTAACTTAAAGGCAACTCAGGTTTACCTCCCAGACTGTTGCCCAAATATGGGACATGAAGTGGTGAGGAATCTTAGGGGTAACGAGTTTGTCATAAGAAAGTAACTTTTACCAGTAGCCAGAAATCCTGTGTGGATGTTAGAGGCAGGCTCAGCTGTGGCTTTGTGATTCTGCCTTTGGTTGTAAGGCGGTTTCCCACTTTCTGACTCTTGTCTGCTTTCCAGCACATGCCAAGCTCAGCCTGACTACTCCAATTTACACAATAGTATGCTTTAAATCTAGACAGTACTTAATTTCAACCTAGCACTGATACATGGAATATTAACACAGGTAATTCCCCTTAAAGCCAAGAGCAGCTATGTTTATCACTGGTACATTGATGGAGGATTTGACCCCATAAGCATCCTTAAACTCTGAATGGTTGCATACATGCTTTTTGTTGACATTTATTCTGATGTGCTAAATTGTTTAAATCTGTTGTTACACATAAAGATGCAGTAAAGGGAGTAAAATTGAAGGCATATATGGGTTTTATCAGTAGCTATATTCTTCAAAGAATTTAAAAGCATCTCCTTGTGAGGTACATACAGAAGTATATAAATTGTGTACAATATAAATTGTTCAACATTTTTTTCATTAATTCTCTGCCACAACTATAAAATAACTTGTATGTCACACTGACACAAGAAACAAGCGTAATTTCCAGGTAAATGGCTAAGTACTCCTCCAGGAAATTTATGTAACTTTAGCTCCTTCCTATGGCTGAAAATGCAATAGTCTAAAACAGACACCACTGTTACATATCCCTAGTAAAAGAGGTATAATTATTGGTTGTGGCTGGCAGTTTATCTCATTCAGAAAAATGGTTTCATATTAAAAGAACAGAATTCCAGCATTTTTTGTTAACAATCCAGAGTAAAACAAGCTGGTATACATATATTCACAGCTGAATTAATCTATTTCTTCAAACACTGTAATTTTCAAGAATACCTGCAGATGTGTTAAGTTTTATATATGCATATATCTCTATACGCATTTTTTTACAGCTCTCCATAACAATTTTCATAACAATTTTCATTGATCTAACTTTGATTACTAGACCTCTGTGGAGGTATTGTCATCTGTTATACTGTATAGTACAAAGCATATTAGTAGGAATCGCTAAATAACAGAGATGATGTGATTGAGAGTAGAAACATAGGGTGGATATACACCAACATTCACCTTAGAGAAATGTAGGAAAATTCATTTTAGGGAGTGGCAGAAATAATCTCAAAGACGTATTTATTAGAGAACAAAGATCTTTAAAATATAATGTTGAAACAGAAATAGAAGTAACAACAACAAAAGTTAAAGACCACAGTCCTGCGCATTCATCTACATATGAGTAAGGATTTGAACTCATGGCCAGGTTACCACAGATTAACATGTCACATGTCTGTTGAGCATGTGATTGACTGTATCTGTGCTCTTTCCCTGTGGTAAATATGAGTTAATGCAATTTAACTTCATTTCCAGTAAAAGAGGAATTTGCCATAGATTAAGAGTAAACATACAGACAATTACCACAATTCATTTGAGGAAAAATCAATTGATAAATTAAGGTGATTTGGCAATCAATCTGAACATTGAGTGTTTGCAGACTTAAAAGGTTAAAGCAGTCACAACAGAGTATTCTTTGGCAATCTCCAGGCAAATGGTCATCAACGGTGCCCAAGTTGAGCAAAGGATTGGTGAGAAGCAACATTTTCCAAATCTGGAGATCCTGGGTGCCACCTCTCCAGCTAGATCACTTTTTGATTGGCTTTTGAGGCCAACCAAGCATGCTGGTGCAGGTTTCCTGATGGGACACCATCCTAAAAGTGCTGAAGTAGAAAGCGCACCATCTGGAGATTACACAGCTCTCCAGCACAATCCTAGAATGTTTTGCACCCTCAGACACAGATATCACAGGAATGCAAGACCAATCTCCGGTATCATGAAAAACCCAAGANTTTTGATAAAAATCCACTGTTGGTTTCCATGCACATCTTTAGCTTCCCAGCTCATTCCAGGGTCCTGGTCCTCCGGCCGTACATATTGCATAAATGTTAATTCACTTTTTGATTGGCTTTTGAGGCCAACCAAGCATGCTGGTGCAGGTTTCCTGATGGGACACCATCCTAAAAGTGCTGAAGTAGAAAGCGCACCATCTGGAGATTACACAGCTCTCCAGCACAATCCTAGAATGTTTTGCACCCTCAGACACAGATATCACAGGAATGCAAGACCAATCTCCGGTATCATGAAAAACCCAAGATCAGGTGCTGTGTAGTGTGGATGTGACCTGTCTGAATTGTAGGGGAAGGGATCTGTGCTGTTTCAGTATGAGGTATGCTGCATTTCCTACCCTGAGATGGATGACGTTTGACATATTTTTTCCGTAGGATCTAGAGTATGTCTAGGAATAATAAAATTAAACACAATACCTTCCATTGTCCAGACACCAAGTTTCATCTTGATTTAATTATTTAAGATTTAATCTGGATTCTTTAATTTCTTCCTAGATCCAGTGTCTGTGTCAATACTTGATAACAGCAATGTGGTGGTCATCACGCTTACGATTCACAAATATCTGAAGAACCTTCTGGATGACCACAAGTCCATCAGTTCTTTTGGTGAATCCTTCCTAAATTGCGGAGTGTTTCATTTGCAATCATTCATTAAATGACTTTCATAGTTACTTATGCCCTAACAATACATTAGAAAGAAGAAAAGAGAACATAAATTTATCTCAATATTCCCATAAAGGAATAATTTACTTAACTGAAAAAAAAATGTAGTTGAGACTTTAAGTAACGCTGTTCTTTAGAATCGACCCTAATCTCCACCATGAAGTGATAAATGGGTGCTAAAGGCTAAGTAGATTATTCTGGGAAAGTCTCCACGAAAGTTGTTTAACAGCTAATCATATGTTAAGGTCAAACATTACCAGTATCTCATGAGAAAGAAATAGACATCCCATCTGATTTTCTTATTGTGAAACAATTTTAGGAATATGTCCAGATTCAAGGATTCTGCAAATATCCCCTGAGAAACACCCCTTCTGTGACACTTTTCCTGATTTTGAATTTATCTCAATTTGGTTTGGCCAATATCTATCCCAAGGGCAACAGAGGCTTCACATATTTGGGAGAAATAGGGTAGATGATTATCTTCTTTTTGCTTCACTCACAGAAACGCCTGGCTATGGGAAAATCACCTCCACTGCCCCAAAACAGTTTTGCAATATGGTTAAGGGGGAAAGGGTATGGAGCTTTCAGACACCGGGGCACACAAGTGGACTCTGTTCAGTCTCTGGTTCAGTCCGTCTTCATTTCTTCAGTGTCCTTAAGCTCTATACTAAAGACCATCTAATGATACTTGTCTATTGATCTCAGGTGTGAAGACAACCTTGGATAAATGTTGTGCAAATTTTAAGCAGGTCTGTGAGTGAAGTCTACCATTAGGTGAAATGATTTGGGCATTCATGGAGGCATAGCTGGCACAACCTGTTTTCCATCTTAACTTGCTTTTCCAGACACTAAGCTACAGTCGTGCCTCAGGGGAATCAAATTTCATAGCAAGGAGCTGAACACTGTAAAAGGATGTGATTGTATCATGATACTGCTTGAAACCTATTTTTTATTCTGGTGAATGAAAGCACTTCCCTTCCAGAGTGGAAAGGAACATATGAATGTAGGCAAGATGATGACTCACAGCTGTAAAATTGCTCACATGCATAACATTCATGAGCGCGAAGGTCTGATTGCAGTCAGTATGTGGCTGTGGTTCTTGTAGACATGTACAGACAGCCAGGGCACTGATAGCGCTTTTGCTGAGGCAGCCCAGAGATGAGTGTAAGCTGCAAAAGCCACTCAAGCAGCAGTGCAAGGATTTGGGCGGGCAGTCCTCACTGAGACGTGGCTCCCATGTCTATGTTGCTGTCTGTGCTTGGGCTCAGCTAGCTTATCTCCCCATTGGCACAGTTTTGTTTGCTCTGTAACCCTGAATCTGACTGGCACAGCTATATTTTCTGAAGTTTTGTTAAAAGACAATTAGTTGTGAAGTATTTTGGTCCAGAAAATATCCAAGTAATAAGAAAATGAGAGGTCGTGGCTTTGCAGAGCTGTGAAGTGGGGTAGATGGACAAGGGAGAAAAGCGAAGGAATGGGTGAAGAAGAAGGATTCAATTTCAACCTTTTCAGCAGAAAATTATGAATTTTTTCACCCATTTTCCAGATGAAGGAAAGGAATGGGCTGTTTTCACTTTATAGTAAGCTTTTAAAATCATGTATTTAAGGAAGTGATCTTAGAAATCCAGAAAGGATGAGTGGCATTCTCTGTCTTTGCTGAAGTAGAGGAAGGAGCTGGAAGAGCCTGCCAGGGTTAATGAAGATCAAACAAACCATGCCAGCCAGCAAGATTGTTGTGTAGAAGCCACATTAAACCACACAGACTTCTCTGTCGCACGTTGCTCTGGTCGAGGGGATGATACTTGCTTATTTCTTTGTTTATTTATTCAATTTACAAGAGGCTCTGGTCAGCACACTCCCTTAGGGTACATATAATAAAAACAGTACATCAATTAAATAGCAATATTTACAGCATTGACAGAGTGCCGAACGAATTACTTAAGGCCTGTCCCTTTGGAGAATTTGAGCTACTCGGCTTGTAGCTCTCACACATTTAGAAGGTTTGGAAGAGAAAAAGGCTGCATGAATACATGGATGTACCTTGAAGCATGGTTTGAAGGACAACAGGAGCTCCAGCTATTGTTTTATAACTGTAAGGGAAGTTAATTCTCCAGTTTGAAGGCCTACATGAGAGAAACCTGAGATTTTTAAAGCTATTTATGTACCTACAATCACAAGTGGGTGTTCTTACTTGCCCTGTTTTTTAATTTTAATTCCAAACTTGTTCAGCCTACAAGTGAAAATCCCACGAGGTACCAGGCTGGATCTAACTTTAAAAATCTGGGCCCTGGTAGACTACTGCTACAGCTTTAGCAAGTCAGGAGAGAGGCAGCCTCTGAGGTCTCTTTTATAGCTCTTTGTTCAACCACACTCAGAGGTAAAAATGTTATGTTTATTATGGGTCTGTCGTATAACAAAAACATGCCCTGAGGGTAATAAAGATTAAATTAGGCAAACCTCACATACCACTCTGTTAATGCCAGCTCCCAGCCACGCAGGGTGTCCCACACACATCCCAGGTCCCCGCTTCCTACCTGCGTTGCCTATTTCTCCGCTTTGTAAGACCAATGCAGAGTTAGAGCGGTTGGTGGCCAGGGGCTGTGAAAGGATAAATGCCGCTCTCGGAACAACTGTACTATTTCCCCAATGGCAGTTTTTGTAGTGTGGAGGTGGATCCAACCAGGGTGTCCCATCTTGTAGTTCTTCAGTTCATGCAATCTAAGTGGTCCCTGGACAAATAAAGTTTTATTTTCTTTATCAAACCCCAGGTCTCTGCCAACAGTTCCACCGGAGTCCATGGGGAGCCCACAGGGAAGGGGCCTGTCTAGATGCATAAAGAGGAAGCAGAGAGACTAAATCTAACTAAACCTGACTCAACTTTTCTCCTTGGATATCTTTAGACACAAAAGCCAGCGTTATCCTAAAGGCTTAGTGATTTTGTGTGCCTCCTTTTTGGGATTTCCAATTTGAAATATCCTTGGGATTGGTTTTAAGAACAGCTGTGCCCTCAGTTACAAGTGGAGTTACAGATGCTGTCAGTCAGTGAGATCTACGGATGTTCTGCCACTACAGAATCAGACCAAAACCCTTTTGGCTCAGGCATCCTAAAATCATGGGCTACTTTTACGCAAGATTACATTAGCCCAGCTCAGTTTCTGCACCTGTAAAACTGGACAGATGATGTTTAATTGCCCAGCTCAAAGGGGTTTTGTGAAGATCAATTGGCTAATGCTTATAAAATGCTCTGCACGTATCCGGCGCAACCGCTCTCTTGGTGTAGCACTACCCTTCCTCGCCATGCTCAGTAGGAGCACTGTTACTTTAAAAAGGAAGCTTGTCCAAGCTCTCCTCCTCCACTGGATCTAAGATGGATGCTCCTGCTGCAGCAGAGCCTGTAAGCAGACTTTGCCCAGCCTGCTTTTTTTGTTTTTCCTGGAAGCTTGCTCCAGACAAGTCAGCTGCACTGCAGACTGAGCAGAAGCAGGAGGGCAGGTCTCCCCAGGTAAGCTATCACCACCACAAAGCTGATCCTTCCCGCAGCCGGACAGGGCAGCACCAAGGATGCTGCCATCCTGAGAATTATGGTCCTCTCTGTCTGCGTCTCTAGCTGACTCACAACAGCTCTCAGCCAGGCAAGAGTCAAACAGCCCTGGGCCTCTGCTCTCCTACACTTCTTTCCTGGCTGACTGGTGTTAGTTTAGTTACCACGAGGACAGAGAGGCTCCTGTTCCCACAACCAAAGCTGATCTTATGCACGTTCCTTTGCATTAGCATCACCTCTGTGGAGGTACTGCTGAATGAAATGTTTGCTGCCTGTGGCATGACAGTCCCGAGGCCATGCCTCGGCCTGGGAGCAGACTTTTCACCCTGTTGTGAGGAAGTGGTCTTCTGTCACTGGAGAGAGACGGAGGGATTATCTCAGAAAAGTTCTGCAGGCTGTCGTAGGCCTGCCACCACCAGGAGCAATTTAAGCTACGTTGGCTCCTTTCCTGCAGAAATGCATTGATTTTCCACTAAGTTCCTCTTCTTTGAGGCGTTAAAAATGTCATCTTTGAGGACTGTAAACTGGGCACTCCAAGAACTCTCCAAAGCTTAGCCTTATTTCATCTTATTATTCCCATGGACACTTTGGAGGAGACACTCCCTCTGTATAACATTCATTTTACAAAGTTCTTTCCTTCAGCTCTGGTGGTGGAGAGCTGGAGGTAGGAGATGTTCCTGTCTGACACAGAGCTGGAAGAAACATGCTTTTCCTTAAAAACTTCAATTTACAGGACTGTTTCACCTCGACTGACAGTAACAGACCCTGCTAGTACTCCCACGACCCTCGGGACAGAGAGCACTTGTGCAGTGCCAGCAGGGTGGAAAATCCGTGCCCCAACTTTTAACGTCATTTTAGAAATTGAATGTTGTTCTAAAGGACTGGTGGTCAATGCTTACCGGGAAAAGGCAGAACAGGACTGTGGTAAACAGCCCTGTGCTTCTCCCTGAACACGCTGCAGCAGTTGGTGTAGCAAGGACTGCAAGTATCAAGGCAGCACCTGTGCCATGCGAGTGCCAAGTCCAGAAGCTCCCATGAACGAGAGCATTGATAGGATTCTCAGACAACTCTGGATTAAACCTTCTTCTCCTCTGTTTTTTGTGACCTGCAAGTCTTTGCAGTCTTGCTTTTAAAGTCATGAAGATGGGCATCAGCCCATGGAGGACGAGGGAATTTGTTGTTGGTGCCACAATATTAAAAACACAAAAGCAACACCTGCCCAGTTTCTTCTGGGTAACCTCTTCTTTTCCCACTGTGAAAAACTGAACAGGCTACAGAGCAAGACACATGCCAACAGTTCAGAGGAGAGAAGAAAAAGCTTTTCAGAGGCATTTTGCTCCAATGTTCCCTTGGCATTGTTAGCAGCTCAGCTGGCTGGCATCTCTGTGGGGTTTGGAGTCAAGGGCAGCCCCCTCTCCAAAAAAAAATGGGCATTGATGGTTTTCCCTTATTGACCATAGTTGTGTCCCAGATGTGGGGTGGATGCATTTAACAGAGGGATCTGCAATCTCTGTTCCGCAAACTACTCTGTCAGGGTCACAAAGGGGGATCCTGTGTGCCTACCGTGTCCAGGGCCATAATCCACAGCCCATCCTGAGCACAGTGGAGTTCAAAGAGCTGGCAAAGAAAAGCAAAAGCAGATGTTATCATACAGTAGTTTCTGCTACAGTTTTGTTGGAGTTTTGTTGGAAAACTTGCTGTAGAATTTAGCTGTGACCACAATCACATCTCTTACTTCCTTTCCACTGACACTGGAGTGAATGAAGTTTATGGTTTGGGTTTTTCTTGGGTTTTGAGGGTTTTTTTTCACAGAGTGAGTATTTCATAGCTGAAAAGCCATTAAATGCTAAAAGCTGTGAGAATAGTGGTGGTTGCCAGAAATGAGCACAGAATTTCCTGTTAAGAAAACCTGAGGAAAATCAGTGACAATTTTTCTGACTGCTGGGACTGCTGGAAAACACTCACTTTTAATGGGATCTGGGAAACAATGATGCATTTATATACAGCAAAATTGTTACAAAAGAAAAATCAAACATCTAGTTAATCCAGACTTCTTTCTCCATATATCAAGGAGAATTTCTGAGCAAAAGAAAATCCTCGCAGAGGGAACCAATGGTGTTCTCCTGCTTCTAGCACACATGGCGACAGCCTGGGTTGATCTCTGACATGAAACGGGTGTCTGGTTAGCACCCAGCTGGGTTGCCTGCACCCTTACGCATAGTAATATGAAGCAAGTAAGGTAAGACTTTACAAAACAGGAATTTGTTTCAGGCTTGGTCCATTTATTTCTTTCTTTATTTCTGTCTGCTTGAAATTATAGCCTTGTTTAATGACATTTTGCAATCAAGATATCAGAGCTTTTTTGCAAAAAGCTAGCAATGTTGTGAAAAATTCATTTCTCTAAAGTGCCAAAAAGCCCGACCTTCTCTGTTTCTCGTGAATTGTGATGCATCATCGGTTTTATTTTTACTCCTATTTTCATCAAGTACTTTTCCTTTAGGCTTATCATTTATCTCTAAATAGTAGCACCATATGACACAAGAAATGAAGACTGATTTCCGGTGGTTCCTCTCTGGAGCTGCCAGCAGCAGTCTGAACTGCTCGTACTGGAGATGGTGGAATAGCCACTGGCTTTCCAATAAAAGCAGATTATAGGAACTGTGTGTGAGAATTAATGGCAGACATTTATTAAACAATTTCAGGAAATTGTCAAGGTAATAATAATGATTTTTTACTTGGTTTTTTATTTGTTTTTGATTTTGTGATTTCTTCTGCCTCTTAACTTTTATTTAGATCATGACAGTGTTTAACACATGACTCTTAAAAGGGATAGACTCTTTATTTTCCTTCAACCAGGTACAATCTCTATTGACTTCCCACAAATATGTCCATGATCACCAAAATTTGAATTCCCTACGATCCAAAGTCAGCGAGGTCTAAGCAGTGTTTGTAGCTTCTCAGTAACCAGACACAAGTTTCTTGAAAGCACACTTCCCCTTTGAAACTCTTTTTTGGGGATGTAACACTCTCTGCTGCAGCTGGTCGAAATCCTAGGAAGAATTACTTCCAAGTATTTTTTATTAGAGTTCATATCCTGAGCACCCTGGAATTTGCTGGAGGAATGGCATGTGAAAGCTCAACATAAATAAATGTCCTGAAAGCAGTAGCATGAAACACAAATGCGAAGTGTTGCATGTAGAAAGGGATATCCAATTGCACTAATACCAAATGTGTATTGATTAGCTAGGCAGCAGAGAAGGATGGGATGGGGTTGGGTAGAAATGAATCCCAGAGTGAGTCTCAGTGAAAAATGTGAGGCTGTTGCAAAGCTAATGTAAAAAACTTGGGCTATATTTAAAGAATTACTGTAAGCGAGAGATGGAAGGAATTATTCTGCTGGGCAATGTCATGGTTTGGATGCACACTTTGAGAGAGATGGGAGATTTTGGAAGAAAAGACCAAGGACATTAGGAGTTTATAGTGTATGAGCTATGGTGAAGCTTGAAAGAATTAAGTAGAACAAGTTGAGATAAACAATGACCGTCTTCATGTATATAAAAAAGACTGAGATCTATTAGGCTACAGATTTTCTGTATGCAAAAAGAGACCAGTAAGAGAGAATACAGAACTGGTTTATGAAATCAGGAGTGACATGAAGAAGATGAATAGGAGTTGTCTGTTCCTTGTTTCTTTCA
The DNA here is from genome assembly GCA_013398225.1 of Steatornis caripensis. Lineage (NCBI taxonomy): Eukaryota > Metazoa > Chordata > Aves > Caprimulgiformes > Steatornithidae > Steatornis > Steatornis caripensis. The sequence goes on from VZSC01009875.1 coordinate 74,626, forward strand.
TTGCGACATTTTGGGAGAGCTGATAAAGGTATGAGGAGCAAGATTCAAAATAAACAAGAAGAGAGAGATTGTCATAGGAGAAGTGGAAGACCTGATGAACTCCTCATCAAAAGATGTTCTGAAAGTAGAAGTTTATATGGATTCAACGGGAGACTGGAAAATTACTGCTACTTATTGTGCTTCCTATTGAAGCACACTTCCCACTTGCACACAGCAGAAAGGACCTGCGTGCAGAGCTGGTGGCCATGTGTAGGACTGTGTCCAGGCTTACGCCTCTCTTTAATGCATGTAGTAAATAAGGACATGGTACAATAACTTCAGTGCATATTGACGTAACTGAGCTAGCTAGGTTAGTGCTAATAATAGCACAGTAACACAAAATTCAGGGTTGGCTAACACCCCTTCAGCATCAGCAGTCTGGGTAAATACTGAAACTCTTAGTCCTTCGTGAGCTTTGGTGGGTGATGGCTAAACTGATCACTTTAACTCATTTAGATGCACGCGTATTACACTATAATCACTTGAAGAAATCAATATGTCTACACAATGACATTAAAGTGGGGCGTATATATTCTGAATGTGTGGTGTGCATATTTTCACTCTGTGTTGGCATGACTAGACCTTTATCTCTTTTTAATTTGTCACAGATAATCTTAAAAATTCTAATACAAGATATAAATAGGATACTTCAGAAAAGAAGAGCTGTTTTGTAGCTATTGAGGACTGGTGGTAATATCCTCGGTTTTTTCCTTCAAGCTAATATTTAATTTGAGTAATTTTTCTCCCTTCTCTCATTTTTCTTTGAAATTTAAACCTGGATGAAGAAGTTACTTAAAAAAATTATATACAGTTGGTGACTTTGTAAATGATTTAACAGATCAAAATTATTTTCAGAAATAATTCAGTTTTCCACTAGTTAAAAATGTAAAACTATGCTGGTAATGTGGCACTTTAAAATGTGTAAACACTTATGAACATGAGTACTTTTTGTAAGAGTATTCCCATTAGCTTAAAAATTACTGTTTATATGACTGTGTATTTAGAAATATGGAAGGCATTATCTCCATCCTCAGGTGGAAAGACTGAGTCATATACTGCTTTCCAGGCTGCCTATTGCATCTGAATTCTTGACGCATAGGTGATTTTCAGAGCATGTGAGCTGTCCTCTTCCTGTCTCCCTCCATGCTGTGTTCTCAAGGTGCTTGAGGAGAACTTTCTTCCTCCATGAGTTGTCCATGCCCTTGTCAACTCTTGGTGAAGCAAAGCAGCTCTCCACCAGCAGGGTCTGCTGTTGGCAGGAGCCAACTGACAACTCACCTGTGTCTATGTACAGAGATCTGGGAAAGCTGAGGCAGCTGCCACAAGCCATTGCGTGAGATGTTCAGTTGCTGCTCATAACGGTGGAAGAGGTGAGTCCCAGCAGTCACAACGGCATCTTGCAGAAGTAGCAAACCTGTATCTACACAGATGTCCCTGGGGCTCACTGTCCCACCTCTACCCTAGGGGCCCTATTCATCTCCTTATGGCAGGACTGGCCCAGATCTAGTCTCATCTTTGAGATTTTTGACACAATAAATGTCCCCTTGTCCCCATTTCTAAGAGAAAGGCTGAAAACTCAATCTCTTATTACCCCCTAGGGAAGGTTCAAACATAGCTTCACATGAGTCATGGACAGATCGCAAAATAGCAGCTCATTCATCAATCTTTGCTGCTCTTGAGCTGGTATCCCGTGACTGAAGTGTCTTTCCTGGGTGGGCTTTGGTGATAATTGTTCCAAAGGCAGGTAGACTTTCAGCCAAACTAAGCCCAGGCTTCTGATACTCACCAACAGACAAATACCAGCAAAATAAAGGCTTACTGTCTTCATTCTATTCCCCAAAATGACCAGCTGAGTCCCTGAAACGCCCTAAGTAGAGTCCCTTCAAATGACAGGACAGCTGTGGAAACTTTGGTTTAGGCTAAAGGTTTGAGGCTGTTTTGTTCTTAAGGAACATGTGACAGGGTTGTATGCAGTCATTTCTATTTTGATGGGGGATCTTTCAAGTTTGTTTTATATTTACATTTTATAGTTCCTTTTGCACATGCTGCCTGTGGTGTAACAAGCCTTTTCCCTTTTTCTTTCATCTAATATGAGTCTTTGAGAAGACAACTTCTCTTTAATCACTGTCAGAGGCAGGTTTAGTTCTTAGGAGCCTTGATTAGCGTACAGGGAATTCAGAGGAGAGCAACAGAGAAGGTGGTTTTGAATTCTAACAAGAGATTAGAAGAAAGCAACAATGCATATAACTTGGTCAAGGGTTTGCAGATCATATCGATTTTCTAGTAGCTAATGGATGTGGTAAGGGGTTAGCGGAATTTTTTTGTGGTGTAGCAATGGAACAAAAAAATGAGTAGTGAAAGTAGGGAAGTGGAAATGCACAAATCTATACTATAGTACCAAAACTTACACAATTTTCTCAGCTGTAACAGCAAGAAATTTGAAAAAAATAGTCAAATATCCCAATGTAGTCAAGAGTGAATATCTAGAAATTCTTTGTTACTCTCCAGGTCTTTATTTTTATCTATATTGGTCTTGATTCTTACATGATATGTCAAGTGTAGGGCTAAGTACGGCTGTTTAAACTAGCTCCAACACAGGAGGAGGTATATATACATTAGGTGAAGAAGTGACACGCAAAAATGATCATAATTACTACTTCAGAAATGCAACTCAGTTGTCCCAAGCTAATACATATATTTCCACATAGTGGTGCACTGTGAAAGGCAGACATCGTTGGAGAACCTGGAAAGGTTGGGTGAAGGCAACTGCCAGAGAGACTGGTAGGGCAGGAAATATCTTACAGCAGAGTGAACCAAATGGAAATGCTAAGTGGAGCAACAGTTCCCATTCCTCCTAAACCCAGCAGGTGAAGGAGAGAGTAATTCTTGCAAAGACCAAGTTCAGACAATAGCGGATGACTTTTATTCACTGGTGGGGTCATTTTACTCAAAGCTTCTGACGATAGCTATGTTGCAAATTGCTAGGAGCCTCCCTTTTTGCTATCAGCAGAAGAGGTGCACTTCATTGTGGCAGCACAGCGGTTGCAAGCAGGTAGGCTGATTCAATGCACTCATGTCCAAAGAAAGCTGGAGGGCTCACAAAACTCAGCAGATCTGTGGACTTTCTTTTTCATACGGTAACTTCCACAATGTATGTTCTGCTTTTCCCATCAGACAGAGTGAAAATGTGGACATACATAGATTTTCCAAGAACCCTTGCTCCTGCAGTATGACTGTGATTTAAATGCCTTTCCTGGCAATTAGCAATTTATTTCTGTTTCTGTGATGAGTGCTGTTGGAAAAAAAAAATAGAGGAGGATCTCTGAGCAAATGTTTTCTTATGGCAGTTTTCTATATGTGGTTGTCACTTAATTGAAATAAACGTTTTGGCCAATTGCGATAAGGGTTATTATTCCAATTTGTCATTGGAATGAATCTTTCTTTTCTGATCTTTTCCCAAATGACTGTATGTCAGGTAACTGTTTTTCACTTGAAAGCAACAATTAGTTTAAGAGTGAAGGGATGTATTTTCTGCCTTGTGCAGTACTCAGGTGATTGGTGTTTGTTGCATCTTAACACTGAAATGAAATCGTAAGTGAAACCTGTTCTGGTTGAAAGTCTGCTATAGAGTCATGTTGAAAATCAGGGACTGGGGAAGAAATGGGAATTTTAATGAACAGATATGTGCTCCCTTTTGAGAGCATGAGCCAGATGAATGGAGCCAGATCCAAAAGATCCAAGAGACTAACTAACTGGCTGATTTTCTTTCCCTTCTTTGAAATCTGACTTTGGAATTAAATGCAGGTGATTTTAATTTGGTCTGGTGAATATTAATTGTAAATCACATTTGTGTGAGTATGGGTCCAGTTTTAAATCAGGACATCACGTTTAAAACATTGAAAAGTGCAGATGCAATGTATTCTTATATTAGAAATGCTAATGATTAGGACAGATTGTTACTGATCACTTAAATGTCTAAGATGGGTGGATATTAGAACTTCTAAAACAGTTAAACAGCACAGTTTTCTGGCATTTTGTAGTAGTGTCTCCTAAAAATATTGTCACGCCACCCTCATCCCAAGTTAACGCTTCTAAGGCCAGTGATGTAGTGTGCTCACACCTTAAGGTAGCACTGTGATTCATGTTTTAATGATAGTGGCTGCTGGCTGTAACTATGGAATGTATTGTCATGGAAACTACACTTTTCTATATTTACACCAGTGCTGGTTATGTGAGAGACAGTACTTGAAAGAAAATCTGTATAATATATAGCTTAATAACGAGACAGGAAAGCTAGGAATAAACAGATCAAAGATTCCGCAATGTTACAGCTGCTGTTTGTCACCACAGTACGTTTCTAAACAGGCTCAGTCACCGTTTCAGATTATACCTAGCACAGCAAGTCAGAAAGAAGTGCTGCTGCGATGTCACTTTGGACTAAAAGGTCACATAAACTTAGATTATTGATGGCTGATTAATTGGCATATGCGTAGTGAACTCCCATGACATGTAATGCTTCTGTCCAGGCTGTCAAGAAAAAAAAGTATGAGCTGAGTGAATTGAGGACACTGGGTTGTAAAAGCTTGTTATTTGCAAGAAATAAATCTCCAGAAATGGAATTGGGTTGTAACTCTAACTGTGGAGCAGTTCTATCTATCTGTCACTTCAATCTAGAAACTACTGTCATTTTACTGAGCCTGGGCTCTAGCAAGCTCAAAGTTCAAACATATGGGGTGAGAAGAAACAATCGGAAAATATTATACCAAGTTGAAATTTAGCTACACACAAAAATCGGATAAAAATAAAGTTATTGTATGGTGCAAAAGAAAGGCAGGATCAAAGCTGTTTAAGAGAATGGTTCTTTTATGTTTCCGAACGTTACAAAGTGAGGGAAAGTTATACTGAAGAAATTTGTACTTAAAAGTTCGATATATACATACATACTTAAATACATTTATATAAATATAAAATCTCAATAGAGGAGCTCTCCTGCATTAGAGTCTGTAGTGTCAGGCAGAAATTTTTAAACATTCTGTACCATTCACTCTCTATACTGCTTGACCTGACTACACACAGAGACCTCCATTTGCTATTTTCTCCATTCTGCTGTATAACAAATTTTTAGTTCAAGTTTATTACAGAAAATTGTTTCAGTTGTGCCTTAAGAACGCACTCACGATTGCCAGGGAGACAAGCTGCTCTCATTTCTTTAGAAAGAGTTTCTAATTTGATGGGCAGAGCTTAGTGAGTTGCAAAAAGCAGGGTCAAGTCACCGTGAAACAACTGCTGGGTTTACCTTGCTATCAGCTATGAAATCATTGAAGACGTCACTTTACTTTCTATATCGTAGCCTTTTGATTTTGTACTTGTGTGTCTGCCATGGCCGAACCTAAAACTAGAGGATATATTCATCCAACTTTTGATATAAATAATCCTCTTAAAAAGCACAGCTAGCGCTTTGCTCATCCAAGTGCTGTATTATGCATTTTCAGCTGGTGTTGCTTTAACTGAAGAAACAGCGACAGCTGTAACTGAATCCAAACCAGCGTTATGCTCCCAAACTTCTTTAATTATTGCATTTCTGGAATACAGCAAGCCATTTATAGGATAACAGTACTAGCTGAAGTCAGTAGTTACCTTGCCTGAAAAGCGGAGTTTAACGAGGTATGCGTTTTAAGCGTCATACTGGTGCATTTTCCGTGTAACTTCATATCTTTATTCGGTGTCTCCTGCAATCCTTCAACCTGTCTATTTGTAATTTTGTGCCTGGAGAAAGCTCCCATGTGGCAAGCCAGGATTGGATAAATGTTACTTGTATTTCTCTGATTGCAAACTCCCGGCATCTGGGATTTTCAGCTTTGAGTACAGTTTGTTTCATGCTGAGATTCATCTTCTTGGGCAAAGCAAAGGTCATCGCTTCTCCGGAGTTGCGACTGATTTGATTCTTTTACTCGGGGAGGTGCTGAGAAGGGAATCCTTACTGGAATGCATATTGATAAAGGCTGAGGATTCTGGCTTCTTAGATAAGTAATTTTTTTTCTCTTCTCTCCCCACAATGACTATGTATTGCAGCAACTCACTGGCTTTTTACCAAATCAGGAGCTGCAGTATTTTTCTTCCGATGGAATAATTTCAGCCCACTTCAGCTAGCATGACAATCTTATGTGATTGTTATGAGTAGGCGTTTACATCCTTTTACATGCTAATACTGCCACACCTGCTAGTCCCCCTCATTTCCATTTCTTTTTTTTTCCTTTTCTTTTTTCTTTTTTTTTTTCCTCCAATGTAAAAACTAATTTCCCAGAGGAAGGGAAATCCTGAGATTCGTGATCAATGCTGCATCGTTGATTCATCAACAAAGAAGGGGATGGCTGAATGGGACACAGGTAGAGACCAAGCAGGCTGCTTCGGACCAGCAAGAGAAAAGCTAGCTGTTGAGCAGCATATGTTGCCACTCCATGTGCTGTATTAGCTACTTGTTTTTAGCCTTCAGTAGGCTGCCACTACTGCAGCACTAAAGGAATGTGCCCTATTGTTAAAAATCCTGACTGCTTTACACCAATGATTTGCCACTGCAAAGTTGCATGCACCAACAACACTTTATCGTTGATGTTTGGATGCAAGGTAGGATGTGGTTAATGTATTTAAATGCATGCTGTAACTCCTTTGAATATCTGTGCTATTTAATTTCATGTCTGACTAGAGATTTCAGTGCAAATTGCGATGTGTTGGCTGTAAATTAGGGCTTACAGCCGATAACGTTTTAAATCTTAGGAAGAAAAATCAGAAGTAAAGCTTTCTTATTTCCCAGGGTTGTATGAGTATAGATTTACATAGAAGAATCTAATAGATTATGAAGCATTTGTTTTAGAGTTGATTGTATACTTAGCTAACAGTGCTAAGATTACTAAACCACTACTCTGCCATTTGCCCAGCTTTATTGATTTTGATGTGCATACTGTTATTACAAAAACACGAAGCAGCATGTCTAGATTTTTTTTTCCATTTATATTGCTGACATGGCTTTTAACCATAACAGCGGTACTGAAGTATACAACCCTGCACTTCTTAGTAAAAAATAAATAAAGTAAGCTTCTGAACCCATTTTTAAGTCTACAGGAATATCTTTAAATAAGTGTTTTCTTCTAGGGACTGGACAATCATTTAATTTCTCTTTTAAATTTAAATCAAAAGGTGGCGCAGTTAGCCAGAGAAGTTTCTTTTCTGGCTGTGTAATGCACTCCCACCCCAATTTTTGTAACAAAGGTGTTGGACTGGACTATATTTTTCCCCATATACATCCTGATTTAACATTAAAGTATAATCAATGTTGTTTGTTATTTTACTGAAATAATTCAAAAGTGATGACATGTTTTTTAAAACTTATTATCTTTGGGTAAACAAGTTGGTTTCTTGGATCACTGGATCAATCATGATGATTTTGCAGGGGGGTTACAGATTTTGTCCCATTCCTTCTCCTTGCTATCCTTAAATACTGGATGATATTAAAGCTGTTCCTCTATGTTTAAATAGAGTAGGAAATGGGTAGTTATATAAAAAGTGGTAATGACACTAATTATTTTTAAAACATCTATGTAACTCTTTTAATCCTCAAAAATGGCTAACCTACAAACATCAAATTTTAGTTGTACGGTCCACAAACTAGGGAACACAGTTTAAGTTCCTATGTGACAGGCTAGCCTAAATAAAATGAAGTAACTTTATGAAATAGGTTGCAGATGACCCAATGCTCCCTAAACGTAATTCAGCTAGATGCTAATGACAGATCATCTGCGGCTTTGTATAAAATACTTAAACTTAAAATAGGTTGCAGCTAAACATTTACAATTTATTTGTCTACCTTCTCCTTTTCGTCAGTCTATGGCCTACCTATATCTCAGGTTACTTGACGCTTTCCTGAACTGAAGTCTCTTGTTTTTTCATTTTCATTGTAAATAGGCAAAAATACGTTCTATTAGCGGAAGGATTATAAGTTAATTGCTGTGTCATGATGCCACTAGTGATATAAATAGCACCGAGAGTTTCACAGTTTAAAAGCTTTTGAAATTTGCATCTTTTTCATAAGAACAATTCATATTCCTTTTTTATTTGAACTTTAGAAACATAAACTCTCTTGTTTTCAAGTGTTAAATTCTAATTAATAAAGGTGAATTGTTAATCAGGGGAAATTACGTGCAAGCCACCCCTCTACAAAGGTAGGCCAGTGGCCTAGGGACTGGTATCCAATTTGTATTCCTGCCTGTAAGCATGATTTTCAAAGCATATTCTTTGAAGCACTTCAAACTCTTTCATGATTTTCAGATCCTATTAGGAAGAAGCAGGAAAATAAAATCATAAATTTCAAAATTATTTTCCTTCTCTTTCTTTAGCACTTCAGGCTCATTAAGTTAGTCACAGTCAATGTTTTATCTTCTTGTGGTGTATGAACTACTTCTCAAATGAAAAGTGGATGTGTGGGATAGTGATCATTTTCAGAAAGATCGGAAAGAGCACGAGCAAACTGAGTTATCTTGGGTTGATTCAACACGTCAGATTAGCATCCTTTGATACCACCATCAAGCAAACATGAGATATTTTTTATACATACCAGTGTATCACCTCACTTCAAGTATCTTTTTCTCATTTTCTTCTGTTCTGCAGCCTGTATCTAAATACAGAACTTTTTGGTTTGGGCACACAAAGTTATATTCCTAGATTTATGGGTGCAGATCTGTTGTTAACCAGCAACAAAGTTTGAATAAGAAGTAACGATGTTTCTTTTTAGGAAACCTTTTAGTTACATGGCATGAAATCATGGATCTAAGCATGCTCATAATATTATGACTTCTACAATCACGTGGTTCTTGAACGCGCAAAGGAGATTATTATACTGGAATGACACTTTATGTTCTGGGTGGCAGCAGAGAAAATAAATCCTCAGAAGAGAAGGAGAGTTTAAAGACATAGATAGTAGAATAGACAACAAAGGAATTCAAAGTTCAGGCAAATATGTCCAAGTGACAAAATAATCAGGTCAGGTTATTAACTAGCTCCTTTTGAAAAGAAAATGCAAGTCACAGGAATGAAACATTGCTCGCACTCGATTTACATTTTTTACTTTAAATTTTGTGCCAAATACAGTCTTTTCTTCCTATGGGAACAGAAGTGAGTGAGAGAAATGCACCACTTCAGAACCATCACACCATTTTTATCTGTTCCCAATGCAATAATTTTACAGTCTGCTCACTCCTAACAGGTGGTGCCAGGGAGTTAATTTGGGGGGAGCAGGAAGAGGGTGTGCATGTCTTACTACACCATATGTTGCAAAGAAAGCAGTGGAGGAGTCTTAACTGCGCCTGCGAGAAGCTTTACTTTTCAACTTGTTTTCCTAGACTTTGATAGTTGACATTTTACTGGGCCTTTACTTTCAATGATGCATGGTTTTATGATCCTTGACTTTGAAATTGCAAAGAATTCAGAGCAGTTTAATTTGAAAGGTAAAGTGGTGTCTACCTGAAGCGCTGCTATCACAAACTACTTTAGCATATTTAAACACTTCTCCCATTTCTCTTAGGGAAGTACCGGTGTTTCCATTACAATGACACAGAGCCAAAGCAGAGAGGGGATAAGCAGGTTTTAAAATATGTCCCTCAGATGCCAGGACATGTTTTGCCGAACTGTCTTGTTCATAGTCTTGCAGGGCTGGGACATGAATGTGTATCCCTTGGGTCCTAGAGTTGCTCCACAGCTACTGGGCAGATTTGTGTCTGTGGATTAAAGAATGGCTTGTGTGTAAAATAGACCTGTGTTCACAGATTTCTATCGAGAGGAGAGCCAAGGCATATATCAGATTCTCACTGAAGACGATAAGACTTACATGTATGCTTAAATATCAGTATGTGCTTACTCACTTTGCTGAATTGGGCCCTGTAATAGTTCGTTCAGTATTGCAGAAGAGTTATCTCCCGACTCTTAATATCCTGTTCATTTTGCTTTTATTAGGAGTGCTAGTAAGGGATTTCAGATTCACTGAGATGTTTCTTAAACATTTCAACCACCATTCTGACACTAATGTGGAAGGGTTTTTCTGTCTTATCTTCTTTGTCTCTTTATTTAAAATAGATATTCAGGAGATTCCATTGAAAGATGAATGACTTCCCTGTTTATTGACCTTGATCAGGTATTTTGAGAAATCATACTTTCCTTTTGATTTAGGTTTATCTTTACATCTGTCCCAGCATAATTTAAGAGTTCGGCATCTTTTAAAAGGAATAGGATACACCTCCCTCTCTTCCTTGTTTCCTTTCTTTGCTCCTTGCACATTTATCACAACCAGTCCTCCAGCGCAATAGCTGACTTTGGTATTTTTTTCCTACTTTTTCTCTGTTTTAGCTGAAATAGCCAAATAGTGACCTATTCCACTATCCAAGGTGAGCATGAAAGTAAAACCACTTGTTTCTTCAGCTGCCAAAAATTCTACATTTTGCAAAACTTCTATGATTTGCAAAACTGTTGCAATACAGAAAATTTTACTACTAAAAAAATAGTAGGGATTATTACTGAATGTCTTGACGTTCATATTTATTACATTTATCATGATCAAACTACTAGAAAACTACTGGTTTTCTGTACCGGCATTATTAATCTCTTGAACAAACTGTGGTGTGTCACTTACTTAGTTCTTAATTGAGAATAGTCTCTATTTTGCCATAGTTCAGACCTGGTTATTGTAAGAAACAGTAATTTGAGATGACAGGAAAATACTTCTCCAACTAGGTACGATACACAGTAGACCATGCTCTAAGTGTTGCGTGCTTTAGCTTCTTGATGCATCTCCATGAACTCAAGAGGGATTTTACATTACATTTCAGTCGGAGGTGGTTTCTGGATGTAACTAGATTAACATTTTCGTTTGAATTATAAATGAGCTTTTGAAATTAATCTCCCAGCCTTATCTGTGTGTCCTGCTTCGTTTTGCATTACAAAATAGGCAAACAGGATGACTTTTTGATGAAACTAAGCAGAAAGATGCACTCCAAGAACACACCAAGTACTCCGCAAAATCTTATGAGTATTCAATTTATAAAAACAGATCAGCACTATTTCAAAGTAAAACACAAAACATACGTGCAATGTGGTTGAGTCCTTACTTGCTCTTCATTCTATGTATCCATTCCTGTTGCTTGCTGATGTGGACATAACCTCTAACTCCACTGGTATGTTTTGATTCTGATTTTTGGAGGCCAGAACTGGACAGAGGAGAAAATACAGTGTATTTGTTTTCATTCTGACTTCTATGATCCATCTATAAAGATTGATATATTGTATAGGGTTCCAGAACTCTCTAAAAGAGTTCACTGCCTATTCATAGACAACCAGCAGAGTAAGTCAGCTGGAACATTAGTGCTCCTTGCTATGCATAACATTTGACACTGGCACTGAGAAACCTACTTTCACATATCATTCGCGTTAGGCCACCGTGGTTTTAAAATAAAAATGCTCAACAATAGAAGGAGCTGCAGAAGAGATGCAGGATTGCCACTGGCAAGAGGATCTGAGTATGATCGGTTGTGTCACAGAGGATTTGTGCATTAGTGTACAGCGCTCAAGGCAAGGGGAGTTTTCTTCTCTGGCATAGTGTCTGTGCAAGCCAGACATGGGGTGTACGCCCAAGCGAATTCAGCTGGCTGTATCTTTTTGTTCTGTTAGACTTTGCCTATCTCCTTACACTTTAACACTCTTGGCTTAAGAACAAATACGGCCCTCCCCAGCAGTTCCCACCCATCATCAATGTGTGTGGGAAAAGATGAACTACACATATTGTACTCAAAGGCCACCAGACTTAACTTTTCTGAAGCCAAAGTAACAAGATATAAGGCTGTGGGACCTTGCCAGGGACTCCTCCCAGTACTGAAAAGTTTGTAAAGTGGATACTACTCCTCAGAAACTTGTTGTTCGCAACTGTTGAGGAGCATTGCACTGGTGAAATACTCTGGTACCAGAGGTGAGTAGACTGCAACTTTGTATGTGATCCTGAATTTGTTATCTTGAACTCAGCTTGTGTGCTGAAGAAATCAATATTACAGGAGACACAAGGATGGCAGAAGCCTCAGGAGAGATAGGAGGCAGCAGAAGGAAGATCCAGGTGGGGCAAGTGAAGGAAAGGCATGAGGAAGGATGATGAAGAGACAGCAGCTCAGGGGTAGAATGAGAAGGCAGTGGCCTGGGCAAGGGTTCTGAGGAGGCAAGCAGAAGAGAATGCAACACCAGTGAGGTCTGGCTAGATTTAAAATGGGAAAAAAAAGGTTAGAACATGAATTGTCTGAAATGATGGGCACATCACGTAGGAGTTAAGTCACTGGTTAGAGAATGCAAACAAGTGTTATCATGTCAGTTTTATTTGGAGTGAGCTCACTCACTAGCTGCCGCTCACTAGCACTGGCCAACGTCTGGGCAGTGATGTCTGATGCCCAGGTGTTTTTCTAAAAGCGTCAAGATGAGATGTTAAAAATATTTCTGCTTGTGCGGAATATCGTGTCTCTTTTTTTGCCAGTGTCTTGCCCACAAGCTCCCTATACGCTGTGAAGGAGATGGGTGGCTCGTAGGAGATTCCCCAAGAAACCACTCTGATACAGATGTGCAGATAGTTTAAATTAACAAAACAATGCTAAAAGTGGCTTTTAAAATAAAGTTTTCTTTTTTCGAAAAGTGTACAGACTGAAAGAAACTTCTTTTGTAGGTGGGATCTTCAGTCCCTATACCAGTTGAATCACTGTTCTTTTTTCCACATTTTACTAGAATATCTGCTTCTAGCTCCTATCAGTGGCTGGGCACTGGACTAGATGGGCCGCAATGCTTGCTGTGCATGCTCCTGTCACCACAACAGGAATATTTACTGGTAGCACAGCAATGGAGTCTGATTTTCATCACTCTAGATTACTCAAAATTCAACTGAAGCTAAAGGACACTATGAATACCCTCTGTATTGTACCTTTGAGTGTATAGCCATGGGGGAAAAAGGGTTTCTTCTTTAAACTAGTAATAAAGCAGAGTTGATTTTCATGGTTCACAAGCACTGGATTAGAAATACGACAATAAAGTGTAACAATGGAAAAGGTAGGGCAGGAGGCACATAGCTAAGGGTTACTGAATATTTTGAAGAAGTTCAGAGTTTGCTCAGGCACTCAATTTTTAAAATGTATTTTTGCTTCAAGTTATACATAATAATTACATAAAATGAGGTACTTTCCAATAGAAATATATTAATACTGGAATGACTTGATGAACAGTTACATGAGCTGCTTGATTCTACAAACTAATTATTAAGAGAAGGCTATATATAGACATTCATCTTGGCTGTAAAAGATGTCATAGAAGAGAATGGCAATAAAGAAGTGTTACATAAATATATTTAAGTGATAATAGCAATAAAACTGAAAACTGTCACTGAACAGTTCTCCTGATCTTTGAAAAGTAGCTTTTATGTTTCCAGTGCAGCTGTCAGAAATATTCTCATTATTAAAATATAGGTATTTATTACCTTCCCTTTCCTGATTACATTTCCTTCAGCTTTAAGCATTTAATATAATATGAATAATCATTAGGGGCAGGATTTTTCAAGAGACCCTGCTTGGGGGTTGTGCTGAATGTGCTGGAAACCTGAATGAGAAGAAAGATTACTGATGCAGATTCCTGTGACTCCCTGTAGAAGCTAATGATCTACAAACCCAAGAGAGATGGCCAAGAATGATCTGATGAAGTATTAAGGCAGTCTAGGCTATTCTTTTGAGTCACTTGGCTATTGAGTGTATTGAGAGTATCATTATGAATCCATAGGGTAAAATTGGCCCTCTTCACCCAACTTCAGTGCGGAATTGCACTTGGTAGCCCAGATGATCCCCACCAAGTTGCACATGGTCAGAAAGTAGGCTGTCTGGGAACATGTATGACTCTCAGTGAAACTGAAAATTTTTGGTTTCAATTTTCCTTCAAACTGAAATTTCAGAAACCTTTATTCTCAGGATCCTGACACATAATTTTGGGGAGATTTCCTTTAGGAGATGCTCACAGCTTTTCAGTGTTATGAAGATGGAATATGCCAAATATGAATTTTCAGAAAGTTGTACAGTGGTGCCAGCACTGGAGCCCACACAAAGAATCACCTGGAGGCTCTGTAGCTATGGCAAGTGCGGTACAGAGCCTACGTCAACATGTAGCTGCCTGCAGAAGACAATGTAGACACATACAAGGTCACTTTATTTGCAAGATGTGAGTTCATTGCCTATAGAAATAGACCTGTAACTACAGACCTTGGGCCACCTGCAAAATTTTTAGGGTATACTTTTATTGCTGAGTAAAAGACAGCTAAAAAGTGTACTCAAGTACTCAACTCCTGATATTCCATACCACAAAACTCTTAGTTTTGTTGGTTGCCTGTATTTTGGGGTGTTCCCAAGGTCTTTCAAGATAACTTGTGGGCATGGCTTGAAGGATTGTTCACTCCTGGGCTCTTTCCAAAAGGGAGCATGGATGAGACTGCATCAGGGAAGATTACTTGCAGCCTACAGCCAATCCTCTTGGCTTCAGACACCCGTCACCTCTGCCCCTTGCCTTTACATGATATTTGAAAGCCTGCAGCACATCTTCTCGGTTTCATTTAATAACATTGCCACTTTAGTAGTGACATGGGCATGGAGCCTCTCTCAACCACTTGGCCTGGGAATGAAGGAGCATGCTATGCATATATATAATGGATATATTTAGCATAGTAGGTCAGATATAAGGGTCTCAGGCATGATTCCAACAACTGGGAGGTTGGAAAATCCGATAAATAAGGCAGAGACCATAATAGCACCAGAAGAGGTTTAGACTGGAGATTAGGAAGCATTTATTTACCAAGAGGGTGGTCAAACACTGAAACAGGCTTCCTGGAGAGGTGGTTGATGCCCCAAGCCTGTCAGCATTTAAGAGGCATTTGGACAATGCCCTTAACATGCTTTAATTTCTGGTCAGCCTTGAATTGCAAGCAGTTGGACTACATGATCATTGTCAGTCCCATCCCTTCCAACTGAAATATAGTCTATTCTATTATTGCTCTGTCGGGCTTGGTTCTTCTGGATCTACCACCACCACACCTGTGGCAGTCTACCTGGAACATACCTGGGTATACTGTGTCAGAGCTCCAAGCCCAAATTTATAAGAAATCTCTCTTGGACTCAGCAAAAGGCAAGAGACCTTGTGACCAACACATAGGGCTACTCCACCCTGGAATACTTCCCACCGGCTTAGCTATATCCATGTACACTTTATTAAATACAGACCCTGCATGTAAGAGAAAAGTTTAGATTCAGGGAATTAAAAGGTTGCGTAGCTAGAAAGGCATTTAAATTAGTAATGCACGCTTGTCTACCACTTTGTAAGACTGGTATATAGGTTATAACGACCACCTGTTAAGCTATGTTAAAATAAGTTAGTCCTGGCACTTACACTATTTCTGAGAGGTATTGTCAGTTGGTAGTGGCATGCCTTGAAATTCTTACACATCCCAGGGATATCCCAGTCTATATTAAACATAGTTCCATAACAGGATAATCACTTCCATAAAACATTGAGAAAACTGTTCCTGCCAGAGAGTGGTCTGTGGCCTCGATTTAGGTCAGGGAACAGGAACTCCTTATTTCTATTTCTGGCTTTCACACAGAGTTCCTGTTGCGGCCTGGGGCAAATCGTGTCTTGTGTCTCTCTAGAAAATCAAGTTGGTAATACCTGCCTCAGAGGAGTATTGAGAATTAATAATTATTGCATGTACACAGCACTGAAATGAAATGAACAGTGTAAGCACAATGCGTCATTGGTTTTAAGGACCAACATAAAGCTGTGGTGAGGCTGACAGGGGAGGTTATAAGTGAAAATCGAATTGTATTAATGAAAATCAAGGCAATTCATCCTCCTTTTTTACTGTGGAGCCCTCTCCCCACAGTATTTATTTCAGGTATACCTTGAAATACTATTGTTCATCTTTTTTGCCTCCAGGTCTGAGCTTTCACATCCCAATTTTTGCCCATAGTAAATTGTTATGGTTGAATTGCAAGACTCTGGAAAAGTGCTGACAGGCTCTTATCTCCACCCATCCAAGTAGTGCTCCTATCACCTAATTTATTATATGAAGTTGCTGCAGGGGAGAAGAACTTTCTAGAGCTCTGGTTATTTGAATTTTATTTTGCAAAGATTGTTTAAAAATATTCATAGAATGATAGGTAAGACAGGAAGCAGACAAACAGATGAACATAAACCTGTTGCAAGGAGGCAAATCAGTAACTGCATCATACAAATTTTTTGACCGTTCAGGAATTCTGGTTAGGCTGGTTGCTTAGGAAGGACTTTCAGCCTGGTTCAGAGGGCCATATGGCTCTCTTAAACTACGTATTAAATCCTAGATTCTGCAGTCTACAATAAATTAAGCAAAGCACTATACAGTCCCATCAAATCCAGAACACAACAATCTGCAGAGCTGTGACTGAATGTCTTTTCAGTACTGTTGGGAACTGTGTTTTACACTGTAGCTATAAAATAAATAAAATTTATACCTTTCCTACTCCTTACATTCCCTTGCCTGTGTTAGTGTTTGCACTTGGATTTCTGGTCCTTGGCTTAAGTAAGATAATAAATTAACTGGGTAGGAACTAAACGCTTCACAGCATAAGAAAGCATAGTGCATTTTTACACTGGCAGTTAACTGAGGACTAATATTCCACACACAGTAGTTTAGGATATAAAATAACCAGGACAATATGTTTTCATAAGACAAAGTTTGCTAATACATTTTGAAACAGGTATTCCTTCCCAGAACAATTAAGAAAACTCAGGGAGGAGGGGGAGAGCAGAGGAGGGAGAAGAAGATGACCTAGAAAATGCGCTTGAGAATCTAATTTTGTGTGTATGTACGTATTACAGACGAGCCTGTTGCACCTCCTCCCTCAAAGCCCTGGTGTTTTGCACTCTTTACTATATGCATCAACCCCCGCATGAGTTCCAGGCATGCAGCTCTTAATTTTACAGCATTAAGGGCATGTCTTTCCAGTGTCTTGAAGTTCACAGCCTTTAAATATGTTGGAAGCTAGAAGAGACACAGGGAAGCAACACTTTGTGAGACAAACCTTAAGAGGATTGCAAGATCTGGTTATGAAGAAGAAGCTTTTGTATTAAAAGTGTTACTGTTGTAGGGCCCCTGAGCTTCACACTTGCTTCCTCAGGCCAGGTACAGCTGTAGGGACAGAGGAGCATCGGAGCTGGAAGTTGAACCTCAGGCTGTTGCATGTTGTGCTGGAGCTGGCTTCATAAAACAGAGGTTTAATTTATTGTCTATAATTGCTTAATCTGTACTGATTTGATGTTTTAAATATCTTACTGGTGCAGCACCTTTTCACAGAGCATTAGCAACTACTATTTTCCTTTGTAATTTGAATAAAAATGCTCAGTGTGCTGAGCCAGAGAAACAGAGCTGCTCTCAAATTAATCCACATTCTATGTGCAAACACCAGCTATTTCTTGACTATTTGTATTCACCAGGAGGAACAGCATAGGGCTCTATGAGTTAATAAAATTTCTGTTATTAAATACGAATTAGTTGTTCTGTAGTCTGACTATTTTTCTTCTCCTGTCTTCAGTTTATTCACAAAAGAAAGGAGCCTAGATAGGAAAGGGTCAGCTCACATTCTAAGAATGTGTACAAAGTAATCACAGTGTCACAGAAATGTTGATTGGAAAGGACCTCTATAAATCAACTCATTGAAATTTCACTGAATGCAGGAGAAATGAGAGGTGATTTAGCATGCCGCTGTACACCTTGCTTTGCAGAAGAAATGGTTTGGGTTTTAAGCAGTGCCAGGTGAAATATCTCTTCAGCTGAAACAAAAGGAAATTTAAGAAGCATAATCCAGTGCTGAAAACACGGGAAAGGAGGTTTGATATTCTAGGTGTTACTCCCTGTTCTTCCATTGATCCAATAGAAGATGTGGAGAGAGTCCATGTAGCCCCTTTTTATAAAATCGGGAGTGTTGGCAGGAGTTGGATTGTAGGGGATGCTGATATAGGGGCTAGGATTTCAAGATTTTGCTTCAGTTTCTCTATTAGTAAAAAAGTTCAGATAGAGTTTGTGAGACTCTAAGATCAAGATCCTGAAAAGTACTTATGTACCAGCTCCCTTGGCTTTTGACAACAATTAAGCACCTTCTAAGGATCTGACCATGCAGTATGTCTCTTCCTCCAGTGCTTCCTTTATTCAGCCTTATGTGTTATCTCCTACTTTGCTTTGCTTTACCTCTCAAATTTGCATATGTGCTTTCTTTGCTGTTGCTGCTTCTCACTTGAAATTCACTCTTAGACCCTAGGTCAGTGGATGTGCTTGAGAAGGAGAAGTAAGTTAACAGGGCATTTCTAGAGTAAATGGCAGACAGAAAAAGGGAAGTGCGTCCATAACCTCTCACATATATGTACATATGCTCAAACAGGACACTAAACTCTGCACTTACCTGGTACATTAGCAATACTCCCACTCTTATATTCTGAAAATTTGGTGATTGTAGGTCTTGGATGAGATGGTGGGTGGGCGGGAGAATAGGAATGTCTGTTTAGGGCTGTGAAGCTGCATTTGAAAGTGTCAAAAATGTTTGTGATACAGAGGTCTCTTTGTCTTATATAGAAAATGCACATTGCGCATCCCTGGAATTTCTTATGCCAGAGCGAGAAGTCAAACAGGACTTTAAATGATGCAGTAAATAATAACACGATTTGTTGTCAAAAACTCTAGTAAGTTAAATCCTGCTGATGTATTTAGAACATTTCTTTCTTAAGAAAGTTTTAACTCCTGGAATTAACAGCAACTAAAATTGAAGTAAGCCAAGAAAGAGAAAGGGAGCAGTTTCCACTTTGAATTTCCTATATAATTTGTTCCCGTAGTTAGATGGTGAAAAACTGATGTAGAGGCCAAAGTAACACTCATAAAGCATATCATAGTGAAATACCTCCATATTAGTAATTCTAGATTTGGCTAAAGCACATAAATGAGAGATGTAAACACCAAGGCACAGCTCTTAATAAGACGTCTATCCTTTGGTGCAGTTTAGCTTCAGAAATTAGGGTTAGGGCTTTTTATTGAGATGCTTACGTGCAAATTTTTCTCAGACCTCAGGTAGAGTTGGTATGTAAAGAAATTTGGTTCTTTGGTCTGAAAATGTTGCTGCCATTTTAAAGTGTGTGAGGCCCCAGAAAATTGTCTTCATTCACCAAGTGCAAGCCAAAATTCATTTTTCTGGTGTGACTAATGTGGAATGGTTTCTTTTCATCCAAAAAGACTAGCACGTACTGCAAAGAATATGAAAATAACGAAGCAGTGGCAGGACAGAAGAGAAGGTGCTGAAAATCAGAAAGAGCTGAATGGTTTTTGAACTTGTTACTCTGCAAATTACATTTTCTGTGTGTGAAGCTTTGAAAATGAAGTCAATTTGTCCCCATTATAATAACGTTCTTGAGCCTACAGCGTGTGAGCAAAACAGTTCTATGTCTGACACATGCTGATATAATAATGTTTAAAGTTACAGTGCCATTCCCAAAAGAGAAGGACCTTGTAGGCATCTATCATATGTACTGGTTAGCAGGTGAGATCCCAAAAGAAGAGCAAAGCACTTTATTTTTTTTTTTTTCAATGTATTATCAGTAAACATTAAATGCCATAAATATGAGCGGAGACACCTGAGGACTTGGCAGTTCTGTGGTTGGAAATGACTAGTCTGTGGCTCATGGTGGCCTTCTGGCTGTGTTTGCTACCAACTACAGCTGTTTTCATCACTTCTTTGACTGTACATAACCTATTGACCTTGACTGCAGACTTGATACAAACCACCGTTTAGCAGCTTGCCGCTGAGCTCCCCCTTGACCCCTAAGAATGCAGACTGCTTAGAGACATGGCGACTTGCTGCTATTCCCCACTCCCAAATGCACCGTTGTGCTTGGCTGCTGTTTGCAAAGGTCAGTTTCAGGTGCAATTCCACAAAATAAAGCAAATCTTAGAACAAATGCACCTTGGAAAAGTGACAAGAGAAAAAGGCTCTGAATTTCTTAAGGATTGCTGTAATTTTGGTCTGAATGTCTGCCTTTTAACAAATCTTTTATGAAGTGTATTGAGAACTTCCAGTCGCTAACCTTAGAGCAATATTAAATTGAGGTGCTTGATATTTGTGCTGAGAATGCCTCTGCAAGAGGGCTGTCCTTCTCTTTGTCACATACATGATGTGGGTCAAACTAAGGGAAGACAGGAAAGCTTCTCCTATGGTCTTGCTGACTGTTCTTTTCTTCTTCTTGCCTCTCATGTCAGTCCAGGTGAACACTGAAGAGGAAGCTCTATTTAGGCCACCCAACTTTTTCAATCCACAAGTCCTGATCTTCTGAGACTTTAAGAACAAAGCCAAAAAGTAGGGTTTTTTCCCTTCACTTACCAAGAGAGGCTTTGACTTACCTAGAAACAAGATACCTACTGTTCTCAAACTCCTCAGAGAGCCTCGTAAGGGTAGAGATAGGGAGGTCTTCAGTGGGTATTGTATGGAGGGAGAGATATGAAATTGGGGAAGCATTTCTAGTTTGGATTAACCTTCTCTTGATTTCAGTTGAGATTTTTGTTGGATTCCAACGTTTGGAACAAACTTCTCCATGGGGAGCTCAAGGTCTGGATCTTCCTCCTGGAATTTCTTCCATGGGATGCTTTTCTTGCATTTGAAAAGACAAGCATGGATAACTGTAACAAAATTAGAAAATACCTGGTGTAGCTGTTGTACATGGGTGTTTTGTTTGGCCTTGTTTTGCCTGCCTGGGTTGAGGAACAGTACATCTCTTATCTTAAAAAAAAAATAAAAATTGACAACAGATTTAATTTGTGCTCTGCTGTTCCACTTTCTAGAGATTCAGTGTACCGTTTTCATAATAAACAGGCCCTTTTCTCTAGAAAGCTTTGCAATGTATTTGAAAATCCAAGAAGTCAGTGACATCCTCCTATCTTCATCTTATGATGTAGTAACCTATCTTCCCGTACATCCACTTGATTTTTCAAGGGCTTCAAATGGGTACTCAAAAGCTGTAGAGCCATTGATTGTCATTCAACTTACTGTGAGTAAAATCATATTTGTTTTTATTGTATCCTTCAAACTGGTTGAGCTAAGCAGTGAGCTAAACAGCTAGGCTGTTTACTCTTTGATGTACAAAATGTTAACCCTTGCCTCTAGGAGAGATTAGAGCTTTGATTTCTTCTGTTTCTGGCCCTGCCACAGACTTGTGGCTTCAGTATATGACCTGTTACTATACACACATGCCAGGTATTGTATTATTTAATACTACTAACTAGTACTATTTTCAGCACCATGATTGATGCTTGCAGGTGATTCAGTTTTATGCTGATTCCACCAAAAAAAGCAGTAGCAGTGTTGCTGTTGTGTGGGCACCCGGCTGGGGTTGCATTAAGCAGGCAATCTACTGCAAAAATATTCTTACAGTCCAGTCAGCAACAGAGGAAGGAACAAAGCAAACACAGAGCTAAATGAGGAGGTCCAAACACCATCTTTTTTTCCCCAAATTCCTAGGCTTAAGCATTCCCACTACTAAAAATATTGCTGATTATCCCTTTAAGGGAAAAATGTTAATACACAAGATCTAATTACCTCTGTCTAAGCTGATACGCCTACAGCACCTTTTACATAACCCAAACACTTGAGTTCCAATTATACAATTATATTTTAACATGTATTAAGTGCTATTCCTTTAGGGAGGAGACTTACACTGAATATTTTAACTAAACTCCTTCCTCAATACAGACCTATAAGGTGCTGTCTCATTTCATTACAGTGTCAAAGACTTGGTTTTTCTCTGTTCCTTTCACCTTAAATATACCAGCTGGCTCTTCAGAAAGCACATTTTCCACGTCTACAGCACTGCCAGCAGTAGCTGTACATGTATATCAACTGCAGGCTACAGAGCTAACGTTCTTGGAGTCAGTAGCAGCACTGTTACTGCAATTAGATCAATATACCTTGCACAATGCTAGTATCCTCTGTTCTGCGTACAGCCTGTGGCAAGGTCCAAGTCTCTAGAGGAAGCAGCATGTCCAAATGTGGAGAAAAGGCTGATGTTTTTTTTTTTTTTAATATTATGTCTTGCTCTAGAGATTGATAGCACAGAAGTTTAAGTTTCCCTTTACTGAAAAGACAGATTACTCCAATCGCCATTCTTCTTTTCTGGTATCTTCATGCATCTTCTGTAAGATACAAAAGCTCTCATCTGCAGAGAACACGTGTTGAGGGAAGGCTATGTATGTGCTGCATACTTTCGATCTCTAACATCAATGAGGTTTGTAGGTCACTTCTGAAAACCCAGAGCCTAAGTTTAGAGTGAGGAGCCTGAGTATATTCCTACAATCAGAGCTAACTCAAGTCTTCTGAGCATCCAGGCAATGTTAGGACTTGGTCTGAAAGAGTATAGAAGAAGAAAAAGGATGAACCAAGAAAGAGTGAGTGGAGGGCAACCCTGGTGAGCAGGGCTGGAGATTGCTGGTGCGTCCTGTGGTGGATTAAACACACGTAGGGCAATGGCTGCTGGTGGAGGGGAGGTATCAGGTCCTGGAAGCGTTCTCCTTCTTTCCATCCCTCGATGTCAGCTTATGCCAAAAGCTGGCACAGCCTATTGTGCAATCGCACAGCTTGTGCTAAGTACATTGCTGCCGTGGAGGTTACCTTATCGGTAGCTGAACCACCTGGTTTAACACTGATGTAGCTATTTCTATACTATACTGTAGTCATTCCTGCACAACGACTTCAGTTTAAAATACCCTCTGCTTAGAAAGCCAAGTTTTGGAAATGTTGAGTAAAGTTATTACATTGGGCTGTACCAATCAGATAAACCAAGTTCCTGCCTGAAGAAAACGTGAACACAATTAATTACAAGATATAACTAAATTGTTGAAACATTAGATTTGTGTTATTTTAATCACACAAAACCAAAAAATCTGCAGGTAAAGTTCCCATGGCAACCTTAGCTCTGTCTCCTGTGTGCGGTGGATGTTTGTGTATGTTTGTGTAAAATTGGACCGTTCGTTTTCATGGTCAGAGTGATTTAGGACTTGCTGATCAGGAAGATGTTAATCAGACCAGAAATCTCATCTTTAAAAGTGATTTATTTTTGCTGTGTCTCTAGCCAAGTGTTGCAAAGTAGAGGAGATTTTGAATTTCTGTCCAGTCCAATAAGTATTCATGCTAAAATATAATGACTGAACAATCCATATCTTGTCATAAATCTGATCTATCATTTTTCAAATTTAGCTATGATTGTGACAGACACCCTGCAGTCATGAATCCCAAGAGCTAGTAAGATGAAATGGGCATCCTTTTTTTTCTGGTGAGCTCACTAGTATCAAACATTTGATTACATATTACGCTTTGATGCTAGCACTTAGTACTGAAGAGCTAATTTCACCCATAAAGTTTTTTTCAAAAGGGTTAGCCATCGTTTGCCTACCCATCAAGGATTATGGAGGATGCAGCAGTCTGGTGACATAGTAGAATTGTCCTCCCATGTCACCTGAAGGAACAGCGTTTCCAGCAGACATTTCCATGAGACACACCCTAAATCTCTTAATCTCCACTTCACCCAGATTCAGTTTTTCCAAAATGTACACATCAGCTATCTCTCTCATAAATGAGGGTCTTAGCAGAGCAAGGGGACAGATGATCAGGGTGAGGGAGGTGTTTAGCGCTGATATGGGGAGAGACTGACAGCTGTAAGAAATTTGAGTTATTTTGAGTTATTTCACAGAGTGAATAAGGGAGAGTTTGGGAAAAAAATCCCACATATTAAGCTCTTGTGAAGTATGTCTAGATGGTGAAGGCATTAAAGGGTACTAATAATTTTTGTTCCTGTCATGAGATTCAGTGAATGGCATGTTCAGGGTAGTGAGCTTTACAAGTATTATGTAAAGTACTTTTCCAAACTACAGCTTCTTTTTTTTCCTGTAGTTGCCCTGCAACTCTATTTTCAGTGTCATAATTCTTCAGGGTAGTGACTCAGAAAGAATATTAATACTTCAAAGGAAGAACTGAGATTGTATCATTTTTCCTATACAAATAAATACACATCCCTGCATCTACTGAATACGACCATATTCTTGCTGAGCTGTTGTATAAAGACAAAAGAGATAACATTATTTATACATAACATAAGCGTAAAATATGTATAAACGTATTCTGAGCAGACTCACAGAATACTATGAAGATTTGGAGGCTTCTGAAATCCCAGATACAAACCTAAAGGCAGAAGTAAGAGTTTGCTGAATTTAAGAGCTGTGAGTATATGAAGCAGATACAAGCATTAAATCACTAAGAATTCGTCTAAAGAGAACTGAGAAATATAAAGAAAGAAACAATAAAAATTCTTTTCTGTTGCCATTGGGGGGATTAAATCATAGAACAATTAAATTTGGGAATGTCTTTAAACAGTGACTCTTCTTTAAATATAGGAAAGCTGGATCTACTGAGGTAGAGCAATTATTCCTGTTGTTTAAACATACATTTTTTCTCCTGTGAGTCATCAGGTCAATGTCTAATACTTAGCATCCTGCTAAAATTCAACAGCATAAAGATTTCCAGCCAACTTATTTCTGAATTTGTATATTTTATTTATTTGGATATAACACAACAGCTAAAATGTATATTTATGCCCCTGAAGGCACTCAAAAATACAGCAGTTACACTCTCCAGATGTCTTTCATTATAATTGCTTTTCTTTTGTTTGTAGCAACATTTGCTTTATTTTGTTAGAAAGACAGGTTTGAAATTAAACCTTAAAATCAGGTCGGATATATTTGAACACACGTCATGACAGACCTCTTTTAGATTAGTCCTCTATGAGACAATCACTGGATGCCTCTGTGTTCATGTCAGTAAGACACAGACTCTGGGTCATGGGAGATGACATCAGATTTCTTTGGTTATACCCAGCTAGCTGAAACCAGGCGTAATCTAAAGGACACCTCTTGCAAGTCCTGTCAGAACTGAGGGATTGCTGAGCACAGATCATAGAAGGAGTTAAAAAGACACGGAAAATGCACAGAGGAGGAGAGTGAAACACTTCAAGACAGCCTCACTGACTGAAATTCTCCAGGAAGGTGGAGGACAATGAAAGCAACACCACTCCAGTTTTGCAAGCAGTGAATGCCAGCAAAGGGCAGCTGCTTTTCTCACAATCACTGGTTTGAAATCCCTGATATGTTTGATAGGTTTTTTTGCCTTAGCCAAACTGACTATAAAACTGTGCAGAAGGATGAGGAATGCTCTCTACCTCATAAGCATGAAATATCAGTAGCGGTTTTAATCAGAGACACAAAACATTGAGGAAAATCTGTGCGCAAAAAAGCCATTTGGCATTGCTGTGTGGTTGAGTCTCTGATGGAAGATCATGTTGGTTACACCTGCATTGAGACTTAAGCGCCTGTGCACCCCACACAGCCGATCCTCAGTGCTTGCCACGAACATGTGCTGACTCCTTAGTCTATATTACATACACCCTGTGTTTGTTTTCTCCCAGTCTTTCAGGTGGAGCTCTTCCAAGAGTACATCAAGCCTGCTTAGCTGTCCTGTAGCAGAAAATAGTGGAGGAGGGCTTGAGCATGCCCAAGTGTCATGGTTTAAGGTATTAGACCACTAAATACCATGCAGCTGCTCGCTCACTCTTCCCCTTCCTACCTCACCAAGGGATAGGGAAGAGAGATGGAGAAGTAAGGGTAAGGAGGCTTGTAAGTTGAGATAAAAATTAAATAACTGAAATAGAATAAAATAGTAATGATAATAAATGAAATAATAGGCATAAAAATAATTATTATAATAATTATGATAATAGTAATAATGGAATATGTCAATGAGTGATGCACAATGCAATTGCTTACCACACAATGACCGAGGCCCAACTCAATCCTGGCTGGTGATTGCAGAGGAAAGAGATATCCCAAAAACTGCAATCACAGAACAGAGAAAGCGCTTCCCAGCCCAACTCTCATCTATACACTGAGCATGACATTGTGTGATATTGAGTACTNGGAATATGTCAATGAGTGATACACAATGCAATTGCTTACCACACAATGACTGAGGCCCAACTCAATCCTGGCTGGTGATTGCAGAAGAAAGAGATATCCCAAAAACTGCAATCACAGAACAGAGAAAGCGCTTCCCAGCCCAACTCTCATCTATACACTGAGCATGACATTGTGTGATATTGAGTACTCCATTGGTCAATTTGGATCTGTTGTTTTGGTTATACTCCCTCCACACTTCTTGTGCACCTGTACACTAGCAAAACACAGAGTCCTTGATCTCTTGGTAACAACTAAAAATATCAGTATGTTATCAACATTCTTCTCATACTGAATCTCAAACATAGTGCTATTGTAGCTACTAGAAAGAAAATTAGTCCTATCCCAACCCAAATCAGGACACCAAGTCACACCCCAACACCCTTCTTGTGGTTGGGAGGGTAAACAAAACTCTGGAGCCTCGCTAAGAATTCCAAGAGGATTTGACAAACAAATGAAAAGGCCAAGTACAGACCAGGATAATACGTAGACAATTGTATCCTGATTGAGAACATCAACACTGTAAGAGGAGAGAGCTAAGTGTACGGCGTCACAACTCTGCAACAAAAAGCATGTGGAATTCCAGAAGAGTTAGTTAGCAGAAGGCAGCCCACTGGGTGTGACAAAAGGAAACATGTGAGAAGGAGGATGGATTATATCACTTTGCAATGTTGGCAAGAGCTGACGATATGTTTTGCTCAAATGAATCCTCATAGGAGCAATGAGCAGCAGTTCATTAATAAATGAGGTAAATACACTATTGAACTTGAAGTAAATAGGACATTTATGAAGTTGGACATCGCACACACACCATTATGTTGCCAGAAACAGTTTTCATTGTTAGGAAAGTACAGACTTGAATATCAGATAGTAAATTTATTATTGATATTAAAAGAGTTAAGGGCTGCACCTATTGCCATTAAAGAAGCATAGCTACATCAGCACGCAAAAGCTAAACTGGGAGAGAAGGCTCTGAAGAGCAGAGTTTACCTCGGACACCCCACATTAAAGTATTGAACTAATTGGATGGATAATCAGCACATTGGAACACACTCTTCTTGTAATGGTACTAAGGAAAATACACTAGTGGAAAATATGGGAGCTCCTTTTTCTCATCAAGAAGCTGCATTCCCAAAAATGAAGGAAGTACAGTAGAGATTGGAAAAATATTCTCCAGCAGAAATAAATCTACAAATACACAGATATTTAGCAGCATTTCAAATGTCATAGG
>VZSC01009875.1:105126-122630 GCA_013398225.1 Steatornis caripensis
TCCCTTGTCTCCAAATGGCCCGGCCTCAGGCCCAGGTGGGGCCGACTTGGAGCTGGGGGAGCTTCGAGCAGCTTCTGCCAGGGGCCACCCGCCCGTGCAGCCCCTTGCCCTGCTACCAAAGCCCCCACCCACAGACCCAACACAAAGAGAGCTACTGGTTGTACACAAAGTCTCTCATGCATTTGACAAAGTTTAGTAGAAAAAATTGTCCTGACCCTAAATTTGTTTCCTAATAACTCGAAGTTAATAACCAGTCTGGTCTCAGAGGAGACATGCACAGAGGCTGCCAGAGCAGATTCAAGGAAGAGGCTGGAAAAGTACTACATTTGGCAGTGGCATGTATTTAACCCTTATCACCAATTTTGGGAAGAATGCCTGGAGCAATAGGACTTGGGCATTAGAACGGTGATCTCCAAAACGTTACAGAAAAAATATATTTAAATGAAGGTCGTTTACAGTGAACATTCTGTGAAAGCGCTAAATGTATTGAACTGGCTTCAGCTGAAGAGCAGCATTGCTGATCTGAAGTGTCACAGGATACGCAAGCCTACATTATACAAAAGAGGTTCACATTTGTTGTTAGAAAAAAAGTCTCCCTGGAAAAAGAAAAAAAGGGCTTATTTGTTTGCATTTTCAGGGGAGAAAAATCCTACAGACTTACTTGTTTGTGCTTGATGATTAGCCTTACTTTGTCAGAAGATGCTCCTGCGAAAGAGCAGCTCGTGCATGTCAAACCCATTTTTGCTGTAGATAGTACAACTGCCTGTGTAATATCTGAGAACAGACCACAGTTTACTGAGCATGTGTTTAAGTACTTTTTAATAAAAGTTAGGTTTAATCATTTAATCTCTTATCCCCATAATTCCTTATCTAAATGGCTGGTGAAAATAGTGTAAAAAAAAACCCCTCAAAACCGCGATTGCAAAATAAGTCGGACTGTGATCCATATTCATCACTTTGAAATTCCAAGATGGCTCCAGTGAAGTGAAGATGTCATCACTGATAACTTTGATTAATAGAAACCTGAAAACAAGTATATTTGCATTGCTAGAAACCACCCCTATAGTCATTGGAGACTTGCAAATGGGAAAGGAAAAAGACGGGGCAAAATAATTGATACAATTTGAAGTCTTGGATACTTGTACTTCAGGTAATGGGATTGTGGTCCCCTGATAGTAGAAAGTTGCTGTGTCTACACTGCTGAACTGTTTGCACAATCCAGCTCATGTCTGCACTACTTAAGTCTGGCCCCTCCTAGAGCATATTTGGACTGGAAGGAGCCAGCTGGAATGATGCAAAACAGCCAGGGCTTCAACTGACATCAGACAGTGAGGATAGTGAGGGTGCAGGCTTGAGCCTGTTACTCAGCCCCTCTTTTTAGGTGGTGCAAGAGTAGTGGTATCACAGAATTGCAGCAGGTTGAACTGACCAGTACAGGCAGAAACTTGAACAGGAAACAACGAAAACAAGTGGGTTTACATCATTTTTGACAATAGCAATAAGGATATCTCAGCTGAGATATGTTGGACAGAAGAAACAGCTCTGGAAATCTCCAAACTGATAATACTCCCCTGATAAGTTTACTTACTATATTGACCAGAAGTGTGTGCTTTTTATCCATTAGTTTTGGGATGGGAATGAAAGGCATGCTTTGGGGACTGTTGCTGTAATGGCTGAGTTTCCCAGACAACAGCGTAACATCTTGCTTCTGAGCCTCAGAGTAAGGACCAGACAGGGAATGAGAAAGACCTCTTAGAAGACCCCTGGGCACCAAGTGATCACTGAATGTCACACAAGCATCAATAGACTGAGTTCATTTTATCTGTTTCATTAATGGAGTATAATAATAGGAATGGAGAGAGGTGTTTTAGCACTAGTTATCTCGACATTTGTTTATATGAAGATAATTAATTGGAAAAAGAGGTGGTTTATGGGACAACAGTTTAAAAAACATGATTTTCTAAGGTAGCAGTGACAAGTAATATGCTAGCAACAGAGCAAGCACAGACTTGGTAAGCCACGTGAAGATTTGATATCTTGTCTGATACAGTTCTTTCACCTGGTTCCTCACCTTTCTTTGCTTCCACTTGTTCCCTTACTTCTCTCATTCCCTCCAGCTCAACCAAGACACTCTTAAGCAGATACTGATACTATATACTAACTAACCAGACTCAACCTTGATGCATCTATGCAGGCAGATAGATATATTAAAATATAGGTCTGCAATGAGCTCCAGAGACATCTTTGGACGTGTCGATGCTCTTTCCCACATTCCTCACAAACCCTTTGTTTTTACAGAAACAATTGGCTTAACAGAAGATAAAAGCAATGATCTTTTTTCTGGGCTTCAATCCCAATGTAGAGTTCTTTTTTCTGTCAGTTGTGCTCATTCTTTCAAATCCTTTCTCTGTGCCTCTGTGCATTACTGTACGGCTTTATAAGTTCCAGTTTTATTCCATGTCACAAACATTTTTGTCAGTCAAATATAATGATAGATGGTAACAAGTGTAGAAACTTTAACTTAGTCATAGCTGCCACTTGACAAAGCCATTTTTTGGTGGATTAAGAGATGAAGCCAGAACTGGTTTAAGTATTAACAGAAAAGTTGCTGCCTGTTTTCCTGGGCCTCCGGGACTTTACTTTTGCTTCAAACCAATAGCGCACAAGACATGGAGGCAGTTAGAGCCTGACTGCAGAAATCCTACATGCAGCTCGCCATCCCAATTCCCACATCCAGATCAAGAATTAGAAGGGGAAGCAATCCATAACATAGTTAGTACGTAAAACATATACACAAACCAAGGCATTGTGTACGCTAGAATAATTATCCGCTGCTGACAATGAATATGCTGGTGCTGAATGTGATTAACCTGCAAGCACAGCCAAGAACTATTCTTGTTTCAGAAAGCCCGTGTTAAACCTGCCTGCTTCTGAAACTGTGTTCATCGCTGTTTTAATTGCACCCATTGCTGACACACATTGTCAATAACAAGCATTTTTACTGCTGTAGACAAGGGTAAAACGTAAGGACGTTGCATTGAGCCAAAGCTTGAAAGGCCTCACTTGGATTGCACGATCAGGATTTAAACTGCTGGGGAAACTTTATGTCTCTGGCTATTTGTTATTACATACAACATGTTCTTGGAAACCACTCCACAATTAACAGCGGTTAAACCCATCTGCTGCTCCTGAATTTTTGTTTCACTCACAAGCCTGTTTTAAAAGTGGTTTTGGACTTATCACCAGTGTGCTATCAACTGTTTATTATGCTGTTGTAAGTTGATAAGAAGNTTTCTCTGTGCCTCTGTGCATTACTGTACGGCTTTATAAGTTCCAGTTTTATTCCATGTCACAAACATTTTTGTCAGTCAAATATAATGATAGATGGTAACAAGTGTAGAAACTTTAACTTAGTCATAGCTGCCACTTGACAAAGCCATTTTTTGGTGGATTAAGAGATGAAGCCAGAACTGGTTTAAGTATTAACAGAAAAGTTGCTGCCTGTTTTCCTGGGCCTCCGGGACTTTACTTTTGCTTCAAACCAATAGCGCACAAGACATGGAGGCAGTTAGAGCCTGACTGCAGAAATCCTACATGCAGCTCGCCATCCCAATTCCCACATCCAGATCAAGAATTAGAAGGGGAAGCAATCCATAACATAGTTAGTACGTAAAACATATACACAAACCAAGGCATTGTGTACGCTAGAATAATTATCCGCTGCTGACAATGAATATGCTGGTGCTGAATGTGATTAACCTGCAAGCACAGCCAAGAACTATTCTTGTTTCAGAAAGCCCGTGTTAAACCTGCCTGCTTCTGAAACTGTGTTCATCGCTGTTTTAATTGCACCCATTGCTGACACACATTGTCAATAACAAGCATTTTTACTGCTGTAGACAAGNGGTTTAAGTATTAACAGAAAAGTTGCTGCCTGTTTTCCTGGGCCTCCGGGACTTTACTTTTGCTTCAAACCAATAGCGCACAAGACATGGAGGCAGTTAGAGCCTGACTGCAGAAATCCTACATGCAGCTCGCCATCCCAATTCCCACATCCAGATCAAGAATTAGAAGGGGAAGCAATCCATAACATAGTTAGTACGTAAAACATATGCACAAACCAAGGCATTGTGTACGCTAGAATAATTATCCGCTGCTGACAATGAATATGCTGGTGCTGAATGTGATTAACCTGCAAGCACAGCCAAGAACTATTCTTGTTTCAGAAAGCCCGTGTTAAACCTGCCTGCTTCTGAAACTGTGTTCATCGCTGTTTTAATTGCACCCATTGCTGACACACATTGTCAATAACAAGCATTTTTACTGCTGTAGACAAGGGTAAAACGTAAGGACGTTGCATTGAGCCAAAGCTTGAAAGGCCTCACTTGGATTGCACGATCAGGATTTAAACTGCTGGGGAAACTTTATGTCTCTGGCTATTTGTTATTACATACAACATGTTCTTGGAAACCACTCCACAATTAACAGCGGTTAAACCCATCTGCTGCTCCTGAATTTTTGTTTCACTCACAAGCCTGTTTTAAAAGTGGTTTTGGACTTATCACCAGTGTGCTATCAACTGTTTATTATGCTGTTGTAAGTTGATAAGAAGAATGACTCAAATTTTAAAAGGAAATTGCAGGTTCCTATATATTTTTGAGCTTTTCATTGAAACTTGTCTTCCCTTTATTGTCTGACATAATCAAAATGTTTAGTTGAAAAGCAATTGTTTGCCACAAAATTTCATCACCTCATGCTAAATGCCAATTTTAGTGACTAGTAATTGTGTACATGTAAGTTCAGCTATGCAGAATTCATCTAGTAATTACATCATTGGCATAAGGAACAGACATGAACTTAGCACTGTGATCACAGATACTGTTCAGTATATTGAAGTTCCCAGAAGTGCAACAATTTTTCATTGCTTTATTTAAAAACACTATCACAATTTTCTTTACACATCTCTTCTCCCTATGTTCATGTTTTATTACTGTTATGGCATAGCAGTATTTCAATGTCCTCTACATAAAAGTAACAGGAACTTTGCAGTTCCTTGAGATTTTCATGAGGTCTTCTTCACCTTAAGAACACTTTTTATAAACAGAAAATTTTATTTTCATCAGGTTTCTTTGTGCGGCTGACTTTTTGTATGGTACTGTATGATGTTCTGTAATGAACGTAATTTTCTTTGGACCAAGGGACTTCCCAGTATTTAACATGTGCTAATTTTTTTTCCATGGCACTAAAATGATCCTTCCTTAATCCACAGATTAACAACGCTTTTCAGACTATAGATATCTTTAAACCCTTCTAAAAGTGGAATACCTGGACACTGAAACTTGCTTGTCTCTAGGTCTTGTGTAAAGCTTTGACTGGGCACTTAAAAGCGAGTTCTCTCAAGAAATCACAACTGTCATGGTAGTTCATAACATTTAAAGTAGCTTGAAACTTTTTCTTTTTTTTTTAATTAAAGAGTAGATGTATATTTTCTATGCAATAACCCCCAAAACTTTGTACTATGTATTTATACTTAATAATAACTAGTATCAATGACAATGTCTGCTAGCAAATAGAAGACCTCCTTAAAAAAAAAAAAAGATGGCTTTTTGGGGTGAGATTCCGTTGTCTAAGCTAGGCATCTAGTGCTATTTTAGATGTCGTGCAAGATCTGAGATGTGCATGTTGCTGTCAGAAATGACAGAAATAAACCCATACCCTTCTGAAACAGCAGCTGGAGACAAAGTGATATCTTAGTGCATCTAATGACACAAGAAAACTCCATCTGGGAAACTCAATCTCACCTTCAGCATGTCATATTTGTAACATACAATATGATGCTTACGAAAAATGCTGTTTATAAATCCTAGCTCACTTACACTTGAGTAGTTTACTCAAAAGCCTATTTTTACAAAGACAATTACATTTCTACATTCTATATCCACTTAGTGCCATCCATACAATCTTATTTGAAAGCAATTGTGTATATATATATATATATNTTAAACTGCTGGGGAAACTTTATGTCTCTGGCTATTTGTTATTACATACAACATGTTCTTGGAAACCACTCCACAATTAACAGCGGTTAAACCCATCTGCTGCTCCTGAATTTTTGTTTCACTCACAAGCCTGTTTTAAAAGTGGTTTTGGACTTATCACCAGTGTGCTATCAACTGTTTATTATGCTGTTGTAAGTTGATAAGAAGAATGACTCAAATTTTAAAAGGAAATTGCAGGTTCCTATATATTTTTGAGCTTTTCATTGAAACTTGTCTTCCCTTTATTGTCTGACATAATCAAAATGTTTAGTTGAAAAGCAATTGTTTGCCACAAAATTTCATCACCTCATGCTAAATGCCAATTTTAGTGACTAGTAATTGTGTACATGTAAGTTCAGCTATGCAGAATTCATCTAGTAATTACATCATTGGCATAAGGAACAGACATGAACTTAGCACTGTGATCACAGATACTGTTCAGTATATTGAAGTTCCCAGAAGTGCAACAATTTTTCATTGCTTTATTTAAAAACACTATCACAATTTTCTTTACACATCTCTTCTCCCTATGTTCATGTTTTATTACTGTTATGGCATAGCAGTATTTCAATGTCCTCTACATAAAAGTAACAGGAACTTTGCAGTTCCTTGAGATTTTCATGAGGTCTTCTTCACCTTAAGAACACTTTTTATAAACAGAAAATTTTATTTTCATCAGGTTTCTTTGTGCGGCTGACTTTTTGTATGGTACTGTATGATGTTCTGTAATGAACGTAATTTTCTTTGGACCAAGGGACTTCCCAGTATTTAACATGTGCTAATTTTTTTTCCATGGCACTAAAATGATCCTTCCTTAATCCACAGATTAACAACGCTTTTCAGACTATAGATATCTTTAAACCCTTCTAAAAGTGGAATACCTGGACACTGAAACTTGCTTGTCTCTAGGTCTTGTGTAAAGCTTTGACTGGGCACTTAAAAGCGAGTTCTCTCAAGAAATCACAACTGTCATGGTAGTTCATAACATTTAAAGTAGCTTGAAACTTTTTCTTTTTTTTTTAATTAAAGAGTAGATGTATATTTTCTATGCAATAACCCCCAAAACTTTGTACTATGTATTTATACTTAATAATAACTAGTATCAATGACAATGTCTGCTAGCAAATAGAAGACCTCCTTAAAAAAAAAAAAAGATGGCTTTTTGGGGTGAGATTCCGTTGTCTAAGCTAGGCATCTAGTGCTATTTTAGATGTCGTGCAAGATCTGAGATGTGCATGTTGCTGTCAGAAATGACAGAAATAAACCCATACCCTTCTGAAACAGCAGCTGGAGACAAAGTGATATCTTAGTGCATCTAATGACACAAGAAAACTCCATCTGGGAAACTCAATCTCACCTTCAGCATGTCATATTTGTAACATACAATATGATGCTTACGAAAAATGCTGTTTATAAATCCTAGCTCACTTACACTTGAGTAGTTTACTCAAAAGCCTATTTTTACAAAGACAATTACATTTCTACATTCTATATCCACTTAGTGCCATCCATACAATCTTATTTGAAAGCAATTGTGTATATATATATATATATTTTTAAATTAGCAGAGAGGAACGTGGCTTTTGCTGTTAACTGGCTATTAATCACCTGGTTCCCAATTAAAATTACTGAAATTACTAGGGAATAAGCTTCCTATGGATGAAAGCTATGGAGTCATAGCATGTAGGACTGGAAAGGATTCGTTTCAATGTTTTAGCACCCTAGCAGCTAGAGCATTTTTTCACAGCAGGACATTTAGGATGATTTGGATGCATTCTGTCCTCAGTGGAGACAACTGATCGCTATCCCCATGCAATATCTTGGTTTCAGTCTTTCCTAGTTTGTGATTTCTGAATCCCTCATCACTCTTTTTCCTCTTCTGTAGATTTCCTTTGGCTTTTTCAGTACCTATCTATCTTAAAACCCAGTGCCCTCAAAATGATACACTTCTGCTGGTGTCTCATCATCAAAGATTACAGCACCATGGTTATAAACCATGTCCTTATGTGCAGCAATCATTCATATTTTGAATGAAGGCCATTTTGCAATAGAAAGTGATCTTGGCTCCACTTTAGTTAATGATCTCACACCTAGATGTTTCTTACTCTGTATTTGATGTTTCCTCCACCAGAGTAGTGCTTACTGCTCTGTGAGCATTTTTTCTATCTGTGTTTATGAAACTACACATTTACTTTCAAAAGTCTCCAGAACCAAATCCACAAACTAAACTATACATATGCGAAAGCTTGCTCTGGTCAAAATGAATCAGCCCCGGTGGACTTGTCCAGTAAATACCTCTCGGTTGCTCCTTGTAGGCTTGGTCCTGATGTATGGGTATCCACAGCCACACATTACACTGTAAAAGAAGTTACTCTAGATTTTGTCATGTTAAAAATCCTATTCATATGAGCTCGATTGAATATTCAGACCTCAATTCATCCCACTTCACTGAGGTGGGAATGCATCCTGCAAAGTGCATTTAAGCCCTGAACCACTCTCAGGAGTTTCCTGTGTCTCAAAGGACTCTGCTCCTAGCTGACACATCTGAGTTTGACAGCATCAATATAAGCCTCAGTTCTTAAGAATACTGTTGTATGACAACAGTAATCCGTTTAAGCAGAGCTAGAAGTCCCTTTTCCTTAGACTATAGAATCATAGAATCATAGAATGGTAGGGGTTGGAAGGGACCTCTAGAGATCATCTAGTCCAACCCCCCTGCTAAAGCAGGTTAGCCTAGAGCAGGTTGCACAGGAATGCATCCAGGCGGGTTTTGAATATCTCCAGAGAAGGAGATGTTCTACTTAACTTTAATGTTATACTTAACATTAAAAAATGCTATACCCTGAGTTTTTGCAATTAGTAGCCATTCTTTATACCAACAATCTTTCAAGACTTCCCTGAATGACTTGTTAGCCTAGTCTAGTATGCTTGCTGTTAAAAAACTCTTAATCTTTCAGGTGAGAGAGAAAAAGCATTTTTTTGGACCTTTTTGTTTTTAAAAAGTTGTATTCTTTAGTAATATAGGAACAAAAAGTCTCTAAAGTAATATACTACAAGGGGAAGGTCAGCATTATATAAGCATCATAATGAATATGACCTTTGTAAAACTGCTTTTCAGTATCTTAGGTATTAAAAATTCTGTAAAAACAAGCTGTTGGACTAACAGCTACAGACATAATTTTGCTATTAACAAAACCTGTAACCCTTGCACCTTAAGTCTTTGTTTTGCTGACAGGGCTCTTCCATATTGTTCTTAAGAGCACATGTGTTTTCTATAATGGCGTTGACTCATGTCTAGGCCTAAAATGAGGCCTGATGTTCATTAAAAGCAAATATATAGTGTTTCATTGTTAAAACTTCACAAAATCATAATGATACTTAGAGTGAATTTTAAAATTTAGAGGCAACAGGGTTATTTCTAAGTTTAGCTAGAAAGAGGTGGACTGCCAAGAAAATATTTATTTTTTCCTTTAGCCTTTTTGCTTGATTTGCTAATAATTACTTGAGATTGGTGGATGTTGCATACTAAAAATAAACTGAAATATAGTAGTAGAGTGTTAATTCTTGTAAACTATATATCCCTTGCTTCCTTTCCCTTGAGGATAAATAGCTATTCCATAGATATTTATAATCAATGATATGCACTCACATTTTGAATATTATATAATAGAATGCCATTTCAATTTTGTGACAAAGCCTCTGCGTAATTCAGCATGTGTTAACACCAATTTACAGCTTGAAGGGATTAGATGGCATGCCAGATTATTTCCCAAAGAAGTTATAGCAAAAATGAGCCCCCAGCCCCCGAAAAACAACCTGGGAAGTAAAACCACAGAACTAAGCACCATATGCAAACACAATGAAAAATCTGAGTTTGGAACATGTCCTGAGTAGATGTCTCTATGTACTTCCAGAAAGGCCAAGAGGAAGAAAATCCCACAGGTAGAGGCCTTCAGCTGGGACCTTTTCCTGAAATGGAATGGACTAATGCACAGGTGAGAGTAGTGAATTTAGCTGTGAGAAATAAGTGAGGAAAGGAAATAGCTTCTGGATTGCTGCTTCATAGTTTTGCCATTTTTTCTCACCAATGCTCCCGTATACCCAAAAGCACCTGTTTCAAGTTAAAAAAATATTTACATGAATGCCTCAATAATTGCCAAGATCCTGTGGCATGTAAGAAGCCTCATCTACATACTGATCAAAGTGAAAACAATTTGGGCTATTAGGAAAATAATTTGGCCTCACCTGACTTTTGACAATTGAGGAAGTCAATGACATTGCCATGATAGTCAATGGCAACTTCAGTCAATTCCTGAAGTTCTTTTAACCATTTTGGATGTCTCCATTAGCTGGAGATGGATCATGCCCTGAAGATGATTGTCTCTCTCCGTTGTCTAGACATTCTTTATGGTCAAATAACTTAGATGTAAATGTCTAGACTTTAGATCTCTCATGTTGTCAGGAAAATTCACCTTTATCTTTCTGACGTTTCTTTTCATTGTCTGTTGGCCTTGCAGAGATGAAATCAGTCTCTGAGGTGTAACAGGCAGGACCAACCTCGGATACTGGACAGGAAAACTAAATATAATTATGTCGAATAGTGCTCTTATCATGAACCTGAAGAAACTGACAGACAAGAGAATTGTTAAAGTTGTTTGCTTTTTATTTTTTTTAATCAAAGAGCCTTCTTGATAGAGGATTTGTTGCTGAAACTACTAGTACAAAAAAACTCCAAATCAAACAAAAATGCCACTGACTATGCACCAGGATACTAACCTCCATAAATTTCTGTTATCAAAATATTCAGTTTAGTTTATGTTGCATTTGTGTTCTCAGTTTTCAGTGTATGACCTCCTGCCATTATGATAATAGATCTGTGGGAAACTTGATATTTTGGTTGTTTGCCAGCTGGGTCCTTTGCAACCTCAGGAGGAAAAGAAGGCAGTTTAAGATAACAGGATAATGCACACTAATGGGATATTTCCTGTAAAAGTAGCCTAAAGTGATATTTTGTTGATGTTCAAATTGGTATCCCTTGATTTCAGAATTAACAAGACACTGGGATAAATAGGGCAGATGACAATTCTGAGTGACCCTTGCACAGCTCTCTGCCAGCTGGACATCGATGTACGATGTCTTAGGATGTCTAGGTAATTTTCCTAAATATAAAGGCCAAAAATATGTGGTGCTTAAGCTGGCCAGCCAAGATAAGTTCAGTGGCAAGTACAATGATTAAGAACTCTTACAGTTCTTCCTTCTAAGATTTTGAGAAGGTTTTAATGAAGCTTATTTGTTGGTTTATTTTGGATACACATAACTAGTTTTTGTTGCTTTTTTGTAACACTAAAACCAAGAAGAAATTAAACTAGTCAATCACTGTTTAATTAATCATGTCATTTTTTCATGCAAAGATGAACAAAAACTCTGATGCCTTTTCAATATTGAGTGGCACACAGTAGGAGGGAAGTGCTATTTGCTCCTTAACAAGCCCATATGGTGGTAGGAGATCCAGTGTCCCTACTATGCAAACAGCACTGAATCTTTCAAAGTATGTTAAACAACATCTGCCAGTGATAAAATAAGTAAACCAGAAGGCTCATTACTTGATAGCTTTCACCTAAGAGCCTTAAAAGAAGAGGTTGAAGAGATCTCTTGGAATATTTTTTAAATTCTAGAGAAATGGATTACAAGTATTGTGCTATTATTTTTATATTTTGTTTCAAATAATGCTGCAGAGCAAGTTAACTATATATCAGCCCTGTGAAAAAATATTGGAAAGATTAATGAGGATTTAGCTAAGGAATCAAGTATAAGAATACATTAATGATAGGAATAAATTAATGATAGTCAGCATAGTTTTAAAGCAAAGCAATTACGTTAGATAAACTTCATTTCAGACTCTGCATTTCCTTGATGAATGGTCCTAGGTGTTTAGGCTTCTGTAAGGCATTTGATTTAGCTTTACATTGTATCCGGTATGAATAAATAAAAGAATACTTAATTAAAATAATATTCCTTAAAACTGACAACTCAAAGTACTAGTCAATGAGAAATGACCCTTACAAAGACATTTTTAGGGATAGTCTTTCAAGATTTAGAATTATTGGATGGCAAAATTTGCAGATCATGCGGAGATTGAAGTAGGAAAAAAGAGGACACAGTAGTCAGACAGAGCAACCCAGTTACAGTCCAGCCTGGTAACAGAGGCCACTCAAACAAAATTATTACCAAGAAGAGAAGTATTACACAGCCAGAAAGAAGCAATGCCAGCCATACACATACAGAGGAGACCCCTACAGTGGAAATAAGCGACACTAAGAATGTTCCAGAGGAAAGAATAGACAACTGAGCAGGGCCTGTGCTCTGAAGTTTGAATGCTAAAAAAAGACTAAAAGTTAAGATTAAGGAGGTGGTTTTATTTGTTCGTGCAACGGCGAAGTTATGGAAATATCGTGCCAAGTTTTGGAGCCTATACTTTTAAAAGATATTAAATATATATAAAGAGAGATGAAAGAGACTAGAGTGGAGCAAAATTCTTCCAGAGAGACACATGACTTAATATCAGTGTATTCCTGTGGGGTCACTGGGAACAAGAGGATGCTTCAGAGTAGCAGAGAAAAGCAGAATACGTACCAGAGTGAAAACAAACAAATGCTGGGCAAACGTTTTTAGCAGTGAGAATATAGGACAAACTATCAAGGGAGTGGTAGGTCTCAATCTCCTCATATTTTCCAGATTAGATGCTTTTCTGAAATAAATGCACACACTTTAGTCTAAGACAAGTTATTGTTGTCAGTGTTAACGTGCTGCAGTGCTTCAGGCTAACCTCATTCATCTAACTATACTTTCTGCCTTAAATCCTGAATCTTTCAGGTGCTTGTTTTTTGCTCCAGCAGAGTCAGCAAAAACTTCAACACATGGATGAGAGATTTGATTATATAGTTGAGGGAGATTCAACTCATGTAACTAATGCTGTTTATCACCTTCTTCCCTGGCCACTAGTTCAAATGAAGAAATGTGGAGCTGTATTACTTGGTCTAATGAGTGCATTTACATTCTTTTTACTTCCTTCCCATGAATAAGTGGAGGCTAGCGCTGCTTTTCTCATTTTATGTTTTCCTTGGCCTGAGATTTGTGGCTTGAATCGTAACCATGAATCAATCAGACTCTATGTAGAAGTTAGAAGGCATGTTACATACAGCTACGTTTTGAAATTTTGCTGTTGGCCACAAGAGGCTTCTCACAAAAAATAAGTGACACCTGTATTCTTTGTCATCCACACTTCTATTATTAATGTCCCAGAGAAAAAAAGTCACAGTATGTTATGAGGTCCTTAGGTTCACTTATTGTGCTTTTGTTGGAGATAAGTCTTTTTAAATTTTTTTATTTTTTACATTTTTTACAGCCATCTCCTGGCCTACATGTGTGGAGGATGAAGTTTGAATCCTTCCAAGATCATTGATTTCTGAATTAATTTTCCGTCATTGATTTATAATCTGCAGTAGCAAAATTTTGATCAAAACAGCAAGGTTTCTTTGAGAGGGTTTGATGTTGTTTCACTGCCTCGTGACTGTCTGCCATCTACAGCTCAGTGATATTTTCTATAACTGGTTGAAGGTCGGGTAGTCTTTAAAATGAGATTCTAAAATTAAGATATGTTGTTTTAATTCCTGGCTCTGCAACTAGTCTCTTGAATCATCTTGGGCAGCTTGGTTCATTCTCTCGCCTTTGTTTTCCCACTTGTAAAAGAGAGGTAATATTTTCCTTTCTTCTGAAAGTGCTTTGAGAAGCATCATCTGCCTGAAGAGCCTTTAGAATTTTGCTATCTGTTTTACATATAACTAATTCATTATTGTACAACCATTACACATATTCTTAGAGTAGTGAATGATATGTTCTCATACAATAATATTCTAGAATATTTTGAGGTAAGAAAAAACTGAGACTCCCTGGTCTACAACTCTGTAGGTGCACTGATCAACCCCTAGAGAAAGTATAATTAAAATTAGCTTTGTTTTGTCCCCCCACTACACCCCAATTATAACGTTCTTTTTCTAGCTCCCTGTTTTGATTTGCACCTAAAATAAACGACCTTAGCTTATTCCCATCCTACTGACCCTGTATCATTNAGTGCTTTGAGAAGCATAATCTGCCTGAAGAGCCTTTAGAATTTTGCTATCTGTTTTACATATAACTAATTCATTATTGTACAACCATTACACATATTCTTAGAGTAGTGAATGATATGTTCTCATACAATAATATTCTAGAATATTTTGAGGTAAGAAAAAACTGAGACTCCCTGGTCTACAACTCTGTAGGTGCACTGATCAACCCCTAGAGAAAGTATAATTAAAATTAGCTTTGTTTTGTCCCCCCACTACACCCCAATTATAACGTTCTTTTTCTAGCTCCCTGTTTTGATTTGCACCTAAAATAAACGACCTTAGCTTATTCCCATCCTACTGACCCTGTATCATTCACCGGGAGAAAGTGACTCTCCTCTCCAGTTACGCAAGGGTGGAAGGGTCCATTGTTCAATTGTGAAGTCTTCGAAAAAAACATTTTCATGCTTTTTGTTCAATTCACCAGAAAATTCTGTCTGTCATAATGCCTGAAAAAATTTCAATCGCTGGGTAATTAGGGGTCTAAGGCTTTGGTCAAATCCGAATGAGAACTGTTCAACAATGCTTTGTCTGTTGTCTCTCTCGTGTTCTACATTCAGACTGGAAACTCTCTGAATCTTGGCCACTCCATTTCTTTGTTCTGGATTTGGTGAAAGCCTTCAACAGTGAAATTCTGGTCCTTAATACTGACACTGAGATGTTACAGCAAAATAAGGCTAATCAGAAGTTAACATTCTTTACATAATCTTTCCACTGGGAAAAGGGAACTGAGCTCCTGTACTCCTTGTTGTAATACGAAAAATGCAGTAGAGAACATAGAGTTTGAGTCTCAAAACTTGATTGTATTAAAGTGGAATTTCTCTGATGTGCAGATCCACTTCCTTTGTGTACTCAGAGATATATTTATTAACTAACATAGCTATTTAGCTTTTTCCGCTGCAAAGTTTTCAGAAATGAGTCCACTCTTGCCTGTATACCCCTATAGAATTATGAACTCACTCATTTCTCTGTGAGTAATTTTTGTGCTGAAAATATTACATGGGTATCAGGAGGTCTAATTTTGCCTGCAGTATCTTTTCATTATTTATGATTACTCATGAGTAGTGGAAGAGTTGAAGGTGCACTTTATAAATTTATTTTCCCTTTCCTTATGGTGTCAGTTGATGTTGCCTTGTGGTCTCTCTCATGGACTTTGTCAGATATTGCTCAGGCAGTCCAGCTTATCACTGCTGTATAGTTGACATTCCAGCCTCACAAGCTGAGCAGAAGATTTTGCTTCCCGTTCCATTCAAGCAAATGATAAAATTTCAAAAGACTTAAACGAATCCAATATATTGCCCACTATTTCCAGATGAACAAACACTTATAAAGGTAGAAAATGTTTGAGAGGCTTTATTACAAAAGATCTTTCTTCTGGCTTGAATGCTACTGCAAATTGTCTTTGTTGTTAAGAAACAGGAATTTGTTGATATTAAAAAGGGACGTTATTTGTGGGTAAGTCTTTCAAAGTGGAAGTATTTAAATTGTTTGGTATCTTCTATTTACAGTCATCATTGATATCTCTTATAATATTAAAAAAGTAATTAGGTAAACCGTCTGCACTGGGCCCTGCAGACACATTTTATCTGAAGGGTTTTATTTCTATATTCCACTTTCCTGTATCTTGTTCACTAAAACTACCAGTTACCAAAACTAAACCCTGTAGACTTAAATAATCTTAGATCTCCTCTGCAATCATGTAAGGTAAGGTAACTGCTGGTTTTAATCCTCCTCAATTAAGTAATTCTCACATACTTTCCTGCAGAGGTCTAATATTAATATCCAGATAACGTTAAAGAAAACTGAATATGCAGATAGTAGTTTTGCTCAACAAAACTGAGGAAAATAGTGGTAACATCACTATTCTGTATTGCTTGCCCATGTTATATGGGGTAAAGTGAGTGCTGGAACTTAAAATGAGTTTTTAAACTAGTTACTCATTTTTTTTCACTCCTGCAATGTAACGCAACACGAGTTGTTTAATTTACAGCAACAAAATTGTTTGGGGTTAAATGTTACAGAGGCAATGAAGAGGTTGTTCTGCTTTTAATTGATTCTGTGACCTACATTGCTCCCCAAGGCACCACAGACATTTTTCAGAAAAGTCTCCTGTTAATTATAATTGTACTCTGTGGTACTGGATCAGTTGTCATTTCCATTACATAAACTTTGAAAACTAGGGGCGCTTAGTTCAGTTATTTTCAACCACATTAGGTAAAGATTTGCCATTGAGTCTGGTAGCTTGGATATAACTGTTTTTTGAAACGATGGTGGCTTCCATCTCACAGTTCCTTCTGTACAAAACACTGTAAATTTCGAGGGCTCCAGGAGGTACCTGCATAGCTGTGCAGTTGCTGAAGGCATTTCCCGCATTCTGGAGAAACAAAGCCAAAAATGATGAATATTTGTGTCAGCTTAAATTCCCATAGCCTCCTGTAGAACAAATGTGTGGTCCTGACAATCTGCTAACTTTGGTTTCTGGAGTAAACCCTAATCTGTTGCAC
This sequence comes from Steatornis caripensis, assembly GCA_013398225.1. Classification (NCBI taxonomy): domain Eukaryota; kingdom Metazoa; phylum Chordata; class Aves; order Caprimulgiformes; family Steatornithidae; genus Steatornis; species Steatornis caripensis. Next base: position 121,834 of record VZSC01009875.1, read on the forward strand.
TGCTGAATATACTCCATATTTCCTCTTAGAGTAGACTTCCCATTCCTGTGTGCTGTGGTCCATATACCATCTGTCTGCTGGAAATGGTGAGATATATATTGGTAACTTGGATGAAAGATGACTTACATTACTGTAAAGAAGTCAGCCCTTTTTAAGGAAGAGGAAATTTATTTCTCATCCCCAGCCAGTAAAACCTAGGAGTTGCTAGACTTTAATTATAGACTCTCTGTAATATCAGACTGTTCTTAACATCCTTAAGAGTTGGGGGTTTTTTTCTCATGACAGACATAATATTTATCGATTTTTATTTATTTTCTTAATATCAATTTACTCTGAATGAGGCTAAAGCATGCTTGCCTCCATTATAAACTGCTTACTTGAAACAACAGGGATTTCTTAATTACTTAGTTATACAGTCAACTTAGGTTGGATAAGCAACTGGCTGTGATGAGAGCTACAAGTGTTTCCCAACTCTTAAAGACTGGCCCAGAGCTTCTGAGGCTACAGAATCAATCTTTGTAATCTTACAAGTTATCAGACAATATTTAAATTATTGCATGAAGTCGTCATTACACAGGAGTAAGGAGCTGAGAAACTCTGCTGCTGAAAACTTGGAGTTTTCATGCCTGGAGCCATAATCTGAATTCACTACCTTTTCACATCTTTCCAAAATTTTGCAGCTAAGAGTAATTTTCCTTAAGAAACAGAAGTATGTGCTTTTATTGCTTCTGGACACATAATCTTAACTAAATACTTTAAAATGCTGTTATTTATTATATATATTATATTATTATATA